>VZSF01005585.1:426714-496483 GCA_013398295.1 Chionis minor | reverse complement strand
AGCAGTTCCCTGTCCTTAAACCGTGGAGCCCATGTTAAACTAAGCAAGTTCATGAAATTGCTACAGCAGGGTACCTACAGCAAACATGTACTGAGCATGGACTGGGAGATGGTAACACTGTGCTGTAGAGTACAATTTAAAAACTCCTACTTTTTTCCAGAGATTACAAATTACTAGTCTCTGTATGAGACCAGCACTAGGGCAAATCACACATTGAAAAATCGTGCCACTTTGGGTATTTACTAAAGAGACCGTTGCAAGACTGCTCCAGATTTGTGAAGTCTCACACAGCAATAGCTTTTTCGGCAGCTCTGAAGTGCCGGGTGGCGTTGTAATGCAAGGTGTGCCTCTGCCTCACCCACATCTTCTAAAGATCAGTGAGTGTACTTTGACCACTTGGCTTTGATTTAAGATTGTGTTCACCAGTGAAACTATTTGGCTGTTGATGTACACCATATTGGAATGCAAATGTGTACTTTATAAAGGTACTTACAGCCAACCTGGCCTCCTGATCTCTTGCTCTAGTTAAAACTTTTTCCATTCATGCTCAAAGCATAGAATACTTTAGTAGAATACTATTTAGTAGAATGCTTTCTGCTCTAGATGTCTTATGGTGGATTAGTTCCGTCACACCTTCATTCTAATCTTTAGCTGGACATTTCATATGCAGTATCTGCTGCCTGGTGCTCTTGAAAAGAGCCGGGTTTTGTATAAAACTATTTAGAAATTATGTGGCATGGACTTCATTTTCTGGGACAGGGAGGAGATGAATCAGTGAACTCTTTTGAGTCTTCTGTATACAGAACTAATAAGCTCTTCCAGGATTAATCTGGGGAGGGGGAAAACTCCTTCTTCTCATGGTCTCAGCTCCTTAGTCTTGGTTTATAGTAAAGTTAACTTGCGACAAATACTTTTTGTTGGCGTTTGCAGGATGGCAGAACTCTGACCTGGTGGGATAGTAGAGTTATCTTGGAAAGAAGTGGACACAGAAGGTGAGAACAGCTGCTGTTTGAGCTGGAGAAACAATTTTGTGGGGAGGGCACGTCCACGTTGAATACAAAGGGAGTAGAAATGAGGTCGTTCAGGGTGGTCTTAGAACACGGCAGAGACTGCAAACAGTTCCAGGTACTGGAGAGGCTTTCTTGAGAGGTAAGTTTGACTTTATAGAGTACCAGCTTGAAACTTCTTGTGGAGGCTGAGAAGAGTCCTCAGAGGACTGCAAGGACTGCTAACATCTTGGCAAGCGTTTGGGCAAGGGACGCTTGATGCTGCCACGTTTTGGAGCGCTGTGAAGCCTTGTCCTCATGCGGGAACCCTATGGAACACTAATGGCATCATGTTACTTCGCTTCCAGCGAGCGTTTGGTTTCTCAGTTTTTTACTGCAGCAATCCAGTAAAAGTAAGTAAGTACTTCCCTTCATGTTGTGGCTATATGCTGGAAGCAGGCAGATAATACTTACCTAGGAGTTGCATTCGTTAATTTATTTTGTGAACAGCAGAACTACAAAGACTGATTTCCCATGGTGGTGTCTTGTCTGCTCACACCACTGTTCCCTCAACTTTGTCCTTCCTTCTGGCACATCCTGTCCTTGCTCATACCATAGCACCTTCACTCTTCCCTCCATCCATCTCCTCTCAGTTCCTAAGTCACATGCTGTATCAGCAGTTAACAGGTTTGTCATTGCTCTGAAGTGGCTGGGCAAGCTGAATTCCGTATCTTGATTCCAGGGGGACCAAGTAAATGGGCACGACTTGGTGTGGCCAGGCCATACAGCCTCCACACTGCCTGCTGGAATCTAGTAACTTTGGAAAATCTATTTCTGTCAAACACAAGCCAAATTAGCTACTGGTTTCCAAAGCTTTGGTGCAGGTGGGTGAAGAGGAAACTGATTAGCTGCACCGTGTGGTTACTAAGGAAAACTGGGTGGGAGAATGAAACTAAAACCCCTGTACCTGCCGCTCAGGCATGATTCAGATCAGCAGTTTTCAGGCTAAAAGCAATGCTACTCCCAAATAGGAAAATCGGCTCATTTATGGTCAGATCAGGTGTCCCAGTTTTTTCTTAATGCAACATTTATTTTTCTTCCTTGATCTTGGGTAATATCTGGTTTTGTGTTCTGAAAGAAACTTTTCATTTTACTGTAGGAGACAAAATTCGGGCTAGGAAACCATTGAGTTTTCTGGAAATCAAGTGACATTTTAATGACTTCTGGAAGGTCACTTATAATCCTTATTCTTATGTTTATTCCCATCTGAAGAGAATACCAATTATGAACAGGTAACACAGCTAGAATTAATGTACAGTTTTGCTAATTAAGAGTGTAAATCTTCAAGTATTTTATAAATACTAGTAAGCTTTTAAATGCCAGAGCTTTGTGGGCTTGCTAGGTAGCTCATTTTGCAGTCAGTGGGATTCACTTTTGTGTTTCTGCAGGCATTGATTTAAAGTATGTTTATGCATGAATGTGATGACAGAGAAGCAAATTTTATGCAGAGGGCACGAATGCTTCATGCTTTGGTCATGAGGCAAAAAGATATTTCAACTTTCCCTCTGAGCCCAACTCAGAAATCAAAACAGAATGCTCCTTACCAAGCTCCTTAAGTTCCTTGCACGGATGAACCCAGTTTGTTTCCTACGAGCCACTTCCTGTTTTTCCAGTTTCCCATCCCGGACTCTCCACTGCGGGTTCACTCTTAAAAAAATCTTTCTTGACATGCTTTTCTGATGGCTATTCATTTAAGTTTGGAAAAGATTGGTTTTATACCTGTTATCTATACTTGTTTTTTCTTGAGCTGATGGGAACATCTGAAAGCCAGACAAGAAGTCCTACAGATGACTTAAGTCTTTCCCAAGTACAAGGTCTCTCACTTCCCTGCCAATAGGAAGCATGGCAGCTCTGGAAGTTGCCCTGTAATAACAAAATAATTGTTTAGAACTAGTAAAAATTCTCCTGCGTGGCATTTCTCACGAACAACAGCTGCATCAAACAAAAAGCGGGGTGATGATGCCAAGCTATGTTTCCTAATGCAGCGCATCTGCCGTAGCTTTTAGTACTTTGCTGTACCGATGCCCGCAGTGGGGAGTGATGAGCAGCCAAGGAACGATGCGCTGTTCTTCCAGCAGGGTTTGGGTTACACCTGACGTGGGACCACCCTGGACGGCTGTCCTGCCCCAGCGGTGGGCTCCCACCACCTTTGCTGTTGGCCCCATGCAGCCGCCAGCTGATTTTATGGAAATACGTGTTCTGCTTTTGTGGATTAGTTTTCTACCAGGTCGGCTTGTTGATGCAAATCGCCCATGGGGGTGCAGGAGGAGCAGATTGTTCGAGGGTGCTGTTTTGAACAGCCACCCCCCGGTTACAGCCGACGAGGTGAAAGGTGGAACCACAAGCGCAGTAAAACTAACTCTCAAACTGCTGCGTTGTTGAAAAAGAGATAAATCCTGGGAACCACATCTGATGTGCAGCTGGCTGAAGTGTTGTAAATAACATGCATGGCTAGCTCCAGCTACTTAACACTTCTGAGAGAAGGGGGTGGGGGGGGAAAGTAGATAAAACCACAACCCAAAACAGCTTTGGTTTGAGGTTGCCTGTAGAAGCCTTACAGGGTGATTTAAAGAATAGTTGCATTGGATCTGACCTGCTTGCTACTATAATAAGGTAAGGTAAACAAAAACAGTTAACTCAATCTATGGCCATCGGACACAGTTTGCTGCTCTTCAGACCGGTAGTTCCTCAGGCTGTGCTTTGGTTTGGACTGACAGGGTTTTTAGACCATTGTGCTGCCCGGGCTGTGATGAAGCAGTGATTCAGAGCAGCTGTTGAAAAGCAAAAATCATGTTCTGACTTGTAATCTGAAAACAACCATCGCTCGGAAAGTGATTTTGGATTCCTGGTGCATTTCTTGCTTTTCTCTTTTTAATCTTCAGCCAGGCATAGCTAAGCTGATTGGTTACTTCCCCCACCCCCATTTTTAGCATGTTTTACTTATTTACTTCTTGTTTTTATTTAGATTTCATGCAGGTGATGTGCTCTGGATAGCCATGTGGCAGAAATGATGATAAAAAGGGCTACTTACTGAAATGAAATACAGTAATTGTAACACCATCGCTTAATGTCTTGGCATTAAGTAGAGGCTGCGTGGATATGCGAAGCCTCTGGAGTTCTGCAGGTAATAACAGATGCTGGAAACAGCTGAAATACAATTACCAGGGACCCAGGCTCACTTAATGCAGCAGGAAATTACCAAACATAAACATTTCTTCATAATCTTTGGATCTTGTTAAACTTATAATAGCCCTAGTGGTGCTGGCTGTTGACATTAATGTTCTTTCTAGGCTGGCAGCTGTCCTTGCCCTTTGTGAACGTTTTCCCTCTCCGCTGTTCATACTCAGCGTGCTGCCCACCAGCTCCAAGCTCACAAGGCAAATGTCTCCCCAGCTGCATTGCACACTCAGAGGGAAAAGTTGTCTTGCAGTTTTGCATTTGTCAGAGGAGCGTAGTGGAACGGCTGTTCCCCCCGCCAAGACATTTTCTTTTGAAAAGTTGTATTCAGTTAGTTAAAGAATATCTGAGTCTACCAAACTAGAGTTGAAAAGGTGAATTTAATCACAGGACTGAAAAGGAATTCTTTAATACACCTGAACTCTCTTAAGTGAGGAAACAAGGTTTAGCCCTTCTTTCTATGGACGTGTGAGGGAAAAGAAACGCTGTACTGGGTCAGACAGGCTGTCCTCCTGCAGCCCATAGAGGTCCAAAGTGGAGCAGATATCCACCTCCCATTCTGGAGCAGGTGGATGCCTGAAGGAGGCTGTGACTCCATAGGAAGCCCATGCTGGAGCAGGCTCCTGGCAGGTCCTGTGGCCCCATGGAGAGCCCATGCTGGAGCATTTTGTCACTGAAGGACTGTACCCCATGGAAGGGACCCACGCTGGATCAGTTCGTGAAGAAATGCAGACTGCAGGAAGGACTCGTGTTGAAGAAGGACGCTGCGCTGGAGCAGGGGAAGAGTGTGAGGAGGAAGGAGCGGCAGAAACAGCATGTGATGAACTGACCACAACCACCAGTCCCCGTCCCCTGCGCTGCCTGGGGGGAGGACAAAGAGAAATTGGGAGTGAAGCTGAGCCTGAGAAGAGAGGGGTGGGGAGAAGGTGTTTTAAGATTTGTTCTTATTTCTCATTACCCTACCCTGATGTTAATTGGCAATAAACTAAATTAATTTTTCACAAGTCAAGTCTGGTTTGCCTGTGACAGTAACTGGGGAGTCATCTCCCTGTCCTTATCTCAGCTCACAAGCCTTTCATCATATTTTCTCCCCTCCTCCCATGGAGCGGCTTGGTGGGCACCTGGCAGCAGCCAAAGTCAACCCACCACAAACACTTAAATAGTCGCACCCCTTAAGAGCGCCTGTTTGGCTGCGTGAGTTTTTGAAAAGCTTTTATGGTGGGATTTTCAGTCCCTTTAGGTATGGCTGAGTTTTAAAGGTGTAAAAAATGTATTCCATGCATCTATATTATCTTTTGTTCAATTCGTTTAACCACTGGTTTGCCACCCAGACAGCTACACTTGCAGGGAGATCTTGCTCAGTTAAAATCACCCACTGGTTCATATTTCCTGCATGTCGCTCTGGGCCTGCTGTGAGATGTTGCATTAATAAACCACGAATCTCAGCTTGGCTATTACTAAATCCTCGCTGCTGAGGTACGGAGGTCTAAGCAGTCTGTCCCACGTTGGGGCAGGCAACAGCTGTGTGACAGCTCGTCGCTAACTCCGGTGCATCGATTTGATTTTGAGACATATTTGATGGCGCTGAGGAACATGCAATGTATTGCATGGGGAGCTGGTAGGAGGAGCATCGCAGAAGGGTTCGTGGGTCAGGTGCTGCGTTTAACGAAACTGTCCCCAGCTGTTTGATTTAGACTGTGCTCAAAGAAGCGGGGCTGTATATTTTTGTAAATAAACCAAACTGCATCAAAGATGCTTTATTCCTAACTGGAGTAACTTATCGGACTCTGAGCTGGCCAGCTGCACAGATCAAGAAAGATCTCTTCCTGTGGAAGGGAAACTAGCAGATGGAGCAGAATTAGGAATTTGGACAATTTTTTTGATTTTTGCCAGCTGTGCTGCAGTGACAGTAAAAAAAAAGTCTACTTTGAAGTAGTTCTATCTACGTATGTATTTTCAAATTTCAAAATTATTTCTGTGCTGCAGTACCTTTCAAAGCGCTAAAAATGGCATCTATCTTAAACAGTTTTGGTCCTCCTGCATACTCCATGCCATATTTCTTCATGCTAATGGCAAAATTAAGACCCTGCTACTGTCAGCTTGGAGTACACCTTCATAAAAATTATTTGCTGAAGTTTTCAGTTCCGCTGCAGTCGTATAGCTAAGAGCAACGTGGCCTTGCGAAGCGTCAGAAATAGCTCATGTTGGAAAACAGGATGTTAGAAACACTTAGCACCTTGTATTAACATTATATTAACAATGGCTAGCGAACACATTCAAACATGATGTTCATGTCTGAGGACAATTTACAATCCTGGGGTCATGCAGATGTAAGTAATGCTTTGGTTTTGGCTGCAGGATGTTTATGAATGATGGTGAAGCGCCAAGTCGGTTCTCCAGTTCCAGGCTGAGTTTGCAGCTAGGAAAACAGAGCCTGTTTGATTTAAAGAAGAGGGAAAGTCCTAAATTTGCTTTTCACAGAACTGTGTTTCAGAGTGGAACCGTGCTTCCAGGACAGGGAGTGCTTTCTTTGCTTTGGCGTAGTGCCTGGTCCTGTTATCCTACTGTAAGCAGTGAGGGATCACCTTGCTGGATTTCAGCCACAGGTGTGTTTTGACGCTTAAGGCCAGTAAAAGCTTAAGTGCCTTCTGCTTGTGCGTTTGTTCTCCAGAAACATAAGGGTTGCATTTGGTGCTCTGTAACTTAGCCTACGGACAATGAGACTAGTTTTAGTTTTGCGGGATTTTTTAAGGATTTTTATTTATTTTCTCCTAGAAGGACTTAACCGTGTAGTAAATAGCTGTTAAGTAAAATCACTGTTTTATCCTTTGGCAAAGAGAATTAAGCTAGTGCCTGGGTAAACATTATGGAAAACATTTAGTGTGAAAAGACCTTACATACCAAAGTAGGACACCTTGATACAGATGGCTCACTCATCAGTGTGACATATTCTGTGCTAAATATGGAAAGCTCAGATGTCATTTGTTGTATCTCAGCAAGAGCAGAAAGGGATTTATTTTTTCTTCCACAGATGACTTATAAACCAGGCACAGGAGATCCTGACTAACTGTCTACGCAAGTGAAAATACAGATACGCTATGCAGCTTTTCTCAGCCTCTGCTGCAGCCACAGGCCTCCTCCGCGGATGGGTCAGTGTTGTTTGGAGGTTCCTGGGTCCCCTCAGGGCCCCCTTCTGAGGCTGCAGGGTGGATTTCTATTACCAGTCATCACCTGGGTTTCTCCACTAGGTTTTTGTTTCTAACTTCTATCTTAATTTGCAACTGGTGATTATTTAGCTGCTAATGCTTTTTTCTCTCTCCTCCATGGAGAAGTCACTGGAGTCCTGAAGGTCTAATTCTGGCTTCAGTGACATAGCTTATTGCTCGGAGCATCAGACTGCCTCTGGTAGCTGTGGGAGTCAGATTTTCAGGGGGTCCAAAAGGTGGGCTATGTTTTGTAGCTAGTCCCGCATCAGCATGGGAAAGTGATTTGACGGTCACTTGCCACACGCTGCTGTTAATTCTGAGCGTGAGGCTCTGAGGCAGACAGGTATCAATGTCCTGGCTTGACGTTACACTTTAATGGTAGGATTCAAAATAAAAGGAAAGCTTCTTCTGCCCTGTTCAGAGTGAACTTTTTCAACAACTTAGTACCTTTAAAAAAAAAAACAAAAACAAAAAACCAAAAGTAAGTCACCATCAACAAGACAGCAGCTCATATAACTGAACAAGTGATGCAAGCATTTTTTTATATTTTCTTTCCTTTTCCTCCCAGGTATAGAAAAGTATTTTGGGGAACTTTTCTCATGCTGAGTTTTTTGATGCTATTTTTGTCAGGGTCACTGGCTCTCTGCTAATGCTGCTGCATGTCTGGGCATGCAGAGAAATGTACCCCGCTGCTGGTTCACTCCGGGGTCAGCGAGGCACTTGTCCAGTGAGTCCCTCTTCCCCATTCCAGGATCCCTAGGGAAAAAAGTCATATAATCTTTCCAGCTATACCATGTATTTCTGGTGGTGTTTTAGCTCTTTCTGGTTTCAACAGTGAAACCCCAAATCCCCTCTCTTCTTCAATCTAGTTTTCAGGGAGGAAAAAATCCACTAAAAGGCAGAAAGATGAGCATGCTATAGGTGTAAAAGGCTGATGGTAAACTTACTGTTTCATCATGAGTTTTCTGATAATTCCTGATTAATAGTCAGGTTTCTGCTCTTTTTGATTCCACTGTGATTGCTACAAATACTAGTACTAAAAAAACCAGAGACGCTCCAGAAGCACACTGCTCTGTGCCTCATGGCTAGTTATTGTGCATCATCTTTACTTTGTCATGTGCTGGTAGTCTTTTGTTTGGTGCTACGCAAGTACATAGCAGGAATATTTATATATTTGTAGACTGTTAATGAACTTCTAAATGCAATCAGTACTTAAGAAAATACACTTATTCAACTGGACAGTAACAAGTTTTTAAATAACTGGCTAACCTCAGAGACAATGTTGTGTTTAATGCTCAAATGCTCATTGATCTATACTACGCAGGTAACATCTTAAGTGCCCTTGTCTGAAACATTCAAATTATGACTTTATTTTGAACTAAGAATGTGGTCTGCAGTGTAGATTTAAATCAAAAATTCCTTGCATATCCCCAATGAAGTGGTTTCTGTTTGAATAACAGCTCTTTTTCATCAAATGTATTAATAAATGTTGACAGGGATGCTAAAGTATTAGCCAGTGAAATCTGTTTAAAAGCCATCACATAGAAATGATCTAGCAATAACATCATTTTATAATACTGAAGATAGATGTTGTTGCACAGATAAAAACCAATGCAGAACTAACCCAGAGAAAATCAGTCCACATTTGGCTTGTTTTAACCCTATGGGAAAACGTTCACAGGACAATACTCTCAAGCTTTCTGCCTTGTGGTCAACAGAGGTACCTGAATACCAGTCAAAACAGAAAAATGGCACTGCTGGTGGTGTGCTTTGCTGCTGAATGAACATTCTCAGTTCTGAACTCCCCTAACTCAGAGCAAGTGTGTCCTCTCCAAAAAACATCTTCTGGAATTTTCTCCCTCCGTCATAATCAAATCCATACATGGTGTCTAGCAGGTCATGATGGCAACAACTGTGCAAGGAAGTTCACAGCAAGATAATGAGACATGGTGCTCTCTAACACTTGACTTGCACAAGATTTTATTCTTTGGTGTTTTCAAAGCCAACTTTAAATGTAACAAACTAATTAGACTTACTTGCATCCTGGTTTAACTCTTGAAAGAAATGAGGAGAAGTGTAACCCAGAGATGTCTGCATGCTTAATCTCCAAATGTTTATCAATGTTTTTTGCTCCCTGGATAGAGAAGGTATTATGGAAGGTATCATCTGTGCCAAACTCTAAAACTTTCTGGCGTTCACTGTGATTACAGCTTCCTGGCTGCCATAAGACATACAAACCATCCAGCGCAAGCAGGGTATGCAGCCTCTGCCAGGAGTGGAACAGACATTGCAACACACTTGGCTGATTTCTCAGCAGCATGGTAACTCGAAAATCCGGCTTCATCTTCTTTACAGCGGTCTTTATAGAGGCTTAGAGGTGGCTGCTGCCAAATATCTCTAGGTTTTTCTTCCATTTCCCCTGCCCCAGCCGCTCACACGCCTTTGCCGAGTTGATACGACCACTTGTTCCTAGAATCCTTTTTTTTCCCCTTACCGACCCCATACTCTCTTACTGGCTCTGTTTGCCTCACATGTACTGTTCTAAAATTACAACTTATTATTTGATTCTCTTTGTGTGGGTCTTCGGTCATAACAAGAGGGTGTAAACCTACCAAAAGTAATCAACATTTATTCTACACAAACTTCTGAACGAACACAAGTACTCTCTAATTAGACAACAAGAATACTGTTCTAATCACTGTTTATCTTGTAAATTACAACCCCATGGAAACATTTTCTTTGCGCCATCTGGGTTTATGTATTTTTTAATGAGCTGATGAGTATTTATATACTTTACAAGGAACAGACAGTAAAGCATTTGTTGCATTAGGAAGGGAAATAAAGATTTTTCAAAACTGAATTTGTATAAATTCACTGCATTAAGCAATTTACATTTTGCCAAAATACCAATGACATTTTTGGTGGAGGCTTCGTGGGACTCACTTTTCTCAATGAACATATGTTAAGAAAGCTGCACATTCTTCTTAGTGATGCTGGTTGAACTGGACCCCTGTGTAGAAATGAAAGCACATCTTCATTACAAACAGCACCTTGACTGATACTTTTTTCCTTATGATTTCAGTACTATAATATTAGAATAAATGGTTCTTGCTACGGAACAGTATCACCACAAGGAGGAAGATGCTATTAGAGTACAAAGATTTCAGGAACTACCGAGAATTTGAACTCTGCAGAAGATGAGAAAATGAGAGAATCTGGAAATTCTTGAAATAAAGAAAACCCTTTTGAAATGAGCAAATGTGAATAATACCCTTGCATGTCTGCCTTTGGTCTTCCAAAAATGTCCATCACCCTGTCTCTAAAAAACCACAATCTATGTTTTGTATATAGAAAAAAATTAAATTACCACTAAATTTTTAACTTACAGTTAAATCTTATTCCTAACTTAGTGGGTGCACCTGATTTTATACGAGCTAGCTGTTAACAGCTGGCACTATGCCACTGAAAGTAGTAATTCTTTGTATTTTTGAGCAGCCTAAACCATCACCCTTAAATCATCCCAAGGGAGATGGCTTAAGAAGAGGCTTATTGGAAAAGACATATTGGCAAATTTTAATTTTGTAAGCTGGTAATTTAAAAATTCTCTAACTATTGAGCATTAAAAGCTGTCAAAGCAAGGGTTTATTGTATGGACTGGAACATACATATCAGTAAGTTCTTCTTCCTTAGAAAAACTTGCCGCTAGCATTGGAAAATTCATTCCTAAAACCAACAAGTAAATCCCAGCTGGCCTGCACTGGCTAGTGATGGATATATTTAGTAACCAGAACAACAGTACTAGTAAAACAGGTGTGGCTGAAATCACAGAAAATGAGAATATTACATGACCACTGTGTACTAGGTCTAACTTCTACAGCCAGTTGATCATTGACTCTAGTTTCTTCCCACTTACAGTACCACGCGTTAGTCTGCTCAGTTCTCTTGTCCCATATCTCTGAGCCCCTCCTTCTCTCATCACTCTGTACCTTTCAGCATCTGACATCTTACTGAAGTGAAAATCCTGTTCTTGGAGGTCACGCTGATAGTATTGGATAGAACAAATCTCAAGATAGCTTGCTTCTTCCAGTTGCTTTCTGGAATTAATGTCTACTCTAGCGCTCAAGAAGCATGTTTGTAGTAAGCATAGTTTTAAAGATGGTTCGATCTTAAGAAATTTGCCTTTGCTCCTGACCTGGGCTTTTGTATTTTGTACTCCAGCTCAGTGCTCCTTCAGTAACGATGCAGCGCCTGTTTGTGAGGCTGCCCTGTCAATAGGCCCCCAAAATGATACAGGTAAACTTGACCTTTTTTTTGACTCTTGTTTTTAAGTCAGCTCCTTACAGGGATTCAGGCCACAGCTCCACCTGACACTTGTTTTTAGGGGCATAATTGGGAGTGGCAAACTTTCACTGGGAGGGAATGGAAGAGACAGGCAGGAATGTAAACAAGCTTGACTGGTGAAACCACTGGCTGGTGAAGCTGTACCAGAGTCTGCAGCCTTCTTCTAGAAAACAACCCTTGCCGACAACTTCAAAACAAGCACATGCTGTTAATCTAATTGTCCTTCAAGAGAAAAATCTGCCCATCAGTATCTTGTTATGATGCTGTGACAACAGCACTAGGATCCGTCCACTACATCTTAAGTTTCAGAGCCCAGCACGTCTGTTAGGTTGACTTCTACAATGTCTTGCTTTAACCAGCTGTATGGTTAAATGTCCTTACGTCACGCTCGTGACGTTCAAGCTACAATACATTCATTGATAGTTAATAGCATGCGACCTCCTGCTGCAGGTGTTAAATAAAGTTGCTCTTTGCTTGACCAGCGATCCAAACAGACATTTGCACTGTTTGTCAATCACTCTTCCTGCTGACATCACTGAGGTAAGGCCTGCTCTCATGGTGAACTAAATCATGGCAACTGCAACTAGCACAGCACAAAACAAGTCTAAGATTTGTGCCTTTGCTATTTTCCCTTTTATTTCAGCTTCCCAGTGAGCCAGCAGTTCAAAAAACCTAGCTACTTTTGAAGTCTGATGCATTTAGTAAAGATAACTTTGACTCATCAGCAACTGTGAACAGAAATTCTGCCAGATACGGGCTTAAGAATAAACAAGGATGCATTACAGGGTCAATTTACTGTAAGCCAAACAACACTACTTATAGACTACAGCCTGTGATTTTGCATTGTCACTGCTGAACAGAATGTTTCGAAGGTGTAGGGCCTCAGCTGTCGGGCTGGATGCTGCTGGCATTGGGATGGGTGTGGGAAGAGGAGCCTGTACCCAGTGAGATGCCCAGTGACAACCCAAATGACATGAACCACGTGCTGCACCAGCCAGGGCCAAATAGAGTGTTGGGGGTTGTGGCCTTCTGAACTCCTGTTAAAGCCACGTATGATTCAGAAATATTTTTCAAATACAGCTTGGTTCTGTAAAATAAACTGCAGGTTAGAAGGTTGTGACAGGGTACATTAGGATCTCCTAGGTGGAGATCTATCAAGACACTGGTGTGTCTCCCCGCTAACACACCAGCTCTCAGTTGTGTAGAATGGATCAACACCAACGAAAGCACATGCTGAAATGTGTCATGTTCCCTACCCTTTTCATTCAAATTTTGGGTTTGTCTACCAGCATTGCACTGGTGTAAAAAAATAATAATTAATTGTCTCAAAATTCAATTATATGCATTCTTAATTTGATTCACACTGAGCTTATTAGTTTCGGTTCATTACATAAAGAATCAGAACTGAAATTACTAATGAAAAAGTATATTTGTTTAAAATTACACCATCCAATTTGTGCAAACACCTGAGTTTCAAAGTCAGAAAAGTGACTCTCAAATACAGTAACATTAAAAATCCTTATTAACCTACAAGTGATCCTAACTGGATCACTTTTGTAACAAAACCCAGAGTGGGCAAATCAATAATATAATTAGCTACTAGTTTTAAAAAGTGATTTTCACAAAACTGAAAATAACAATGAGTCCTTTGAGGCCCTTGAAGAAAGGACTCAAGCCAAAAAATGGTTGCTAATGAACATTCAATCAGTTAACCCTTAAAATGCAACCACGACAAAACCCAAACAGTTAAAAAGCTACACTAGTATAATGCGAAAATGAAAATAATTGCAACAGCCCAATAAATTCATTCTATTTATAAGAAAGGAGAAGATAACATTGCTTTGTTAATTAAATGTAGGAATTAAAGAAAATGTAAGTGATGTTGAGAATTTTTTGCTAACAGAAAGAAACAGGGAATTGAATAGGTGGAAGGTGAATTCTAAAAATGATATTGCTAAAGAAAAATCCAAGAGTTGTTAACAGTCTTTAAAAAATGTGTTCAATAAACAGCTTTGTATTCTGGGAAATAGGTAAACACTACCATACATGACAAAAGATGAAGTACCTTCCGCTAACAGTGTTGTTTATGAAAACTTTAAACAGCAGTAGCAAAGCTAGGGAACTTGTATCAGTAAGCTAGGATAACTTCCATACAGGCTTTTAAAAGAGTTTTTTGGAACCTTTTGAAACTTTTTGATCTCCAATTATGATACTCAATAGATCCTGGTAATTCCAAAGAACAGTAAGAAAGCTAACAGAGTGACTATATTAAAAGAAATATATATCTCAATATGGCCAAATGCAATATCCTAATTACGGACTAAGAAGTGTAAGCCATCCTTGCATCACAAGCACCCTTACACACATACGGGATTTAGCCTTGTAAGTTGTTTTGGGGGGGGGGTTTTGGGGTTTTTTTTTGAGTCTTTGGTGTGACACATTCAAAAGGCCTAAAGGTTTGTGAAGTCAAGACTCTTCGGTTTGAAGTCAAGACTGTTGCGAGCTTGCCCGAGTTGAGATGATGAATATATATATACATACATACATACATACGTACAGAGAGAAATTCCTAGGGTGCTGTATTAGCAATCGGACACGGTCTTGGTGTCTAAAAATGAAATCAAGCAAGCTTAAGGCTGCAAATAAGGCATTTTTAAAAGGGAAAAAAAAAACCCCATACCAAAACAAAAAAACCAGCCAAAACCCACAACAAAACCCCCTCCAAACTAAAAACCCGAACACATGAATTTAACAGAGCGCCGTACCCCGCCGCTGGGTTATGGCTCGGCGGGCCGCCCTCAGGAGACCAGCCTCGGCGCAGCCGTTCGCTCGCCTCAGCCCCCCGTAACGGCCGTTAACGCTCAGTAACGGCCGCGGCGCCTCGCGTGGCCCGTGCGCCCCGCCCGCTGCTGCCCACGGCCCCTTCCGGCGCCCCCCTCGCGCGGCACTGCCACATCCTCCGCTGACATCAGCCGGCGCCGCCATATTGGCGGAGAAGCCGCCTGCGCCAGCTCGGCTGCCGCAGGGGGGGACGTCGGCCCCCGCCGCCTCCGCCTCTCCCGCCGCGGCCCAGCCCCGCTCCCCATGCCTGACCCCGGCCGGCCGCTGCCCCGGTGCGGGTAGTGCGGAGGCGGGAGCGGCTCCCGTCCCTTCTCCTCGCCCCCTCCCGAGCTGTCGCCGAGCCCCTCTTCCCGCGGCGGGCCTGTGCCCTCCCGCCGCGTCCAGCCATGACTTCCCTGACCCAGCGCAGCTCCGGCCTGGTGCAGCGCCGGACCGAGGCCTCCCGCAACGCCGCCGCCGACAAGGAGCGGGGAGCCGGGGGCGGCCCGGAGGATGAAAGCCGCCGGGACGAGTCTGGCGACGACGAGAAGGGCGACTCCAAGGAAACGCGGCTCACCCTCATGGAGGAGGTGCTGCTCCTGGGCCTCAAGGACCGTGAGGTGCGGCCGGGGGCCGTCGCTGGGCAGGCGGTGACTGAGGGGGCCCGGTGGGGCTGGCAGGGGTGCCTGAGGGGACAGCGCTTTTTCGGGGGCTTATGGAAAGGGGGGCCTGAAGTGGCGCTGGGGTGTGGGTGGGATGGGGGGCAGGGGCGCTGCTGGGTGAGCGGTTTTTGGGGAGAGGCGTGATGGTGAAGTTGCTGGAGGTAGGGGCGCGTGGTGGAACAGGCTCGGCTCCTTGCAGGAGGCAGGGAAAGCGCTTGGATTTTGGGGAGGGGGAGCCTGGCAGAACATTTGGGTCGCCCTTTGGATGCGGGGTTCACAGAGGCACTTGTCATATTGGCAGTGTCTTAAGGAAGGTAGCATAGGGGTTGGAGCAAGACGGGGACCTGGAGATCAGGGCCAGGGCCTGCAGCAGGATGGGGACTTGGAGATGAGGGCCGGGGTCTCTAGTCAGTGTTGGTGGTGGACTTGGAGGCCTAGATAGATCTGTGATATTTATGCTCCTTCTCCTACAACTTACCCGTGGCCCTAATTAGTCGAAGACTTGGTTACTCCTAGGTATTTTGTCAGACGCAACTCTATGATACTTATGGGGTTCTCAGGTGCTTTAGAGCACTTAGCGGCCCTTTCTAATAAGACCTAACAGACTAACGCATGTTGAAAAGGTCTTAAAATTGGGGGAGATACATAAGACAAAAATGGGCTTTGAGCAAGGAGAAGTGTGTCAAAATGAGGAAATGGCATTATTGTATAATTCCTTGTTTTTACTGAATTTGTAGCCTAACTGTTTGTCATGGTACAGTGAATAACAGTCATTGAGGAAGGTGCACTTCTGCCAGTCTGTTGGATTTTTGTTTCGTGTGAAAGAGGTAATCAATATAAAAAGCATGCACAGTGCAGAAAATCAGTCCTGTCAGGGACACAGTTTAGTTTGATGTGGTGTATGGTGATGCATAATATGCCTTTATTTTAGGTATGAGTTACAGTATGAATTGAATTATTTTTTTTAATTATTATTATTATTTTTTTAGTGTTAAGTGAATTAATGAAGCCAGGTCATTGATTTGGATGGAAGTCTCTTAAAACTGAGCATGTTCATGAGCACAGAATTATGGGGGAGGGGTGTTCTTTGACATTGCGTTGCATCTAAAATAAATTTACTGGTTGATAATGAATAGGTTAAAGAGTAATTTTCCTGGTTAATAGTCATTTTTTAATGCATGTGGGTGTATCTCCATATATACCTTCTACAATAATATTTCTCCCTCAGATTGTGTATTTTATGCCATATTCTTGTAATCCCATTTTTTCGGGTGGACCTTGCCATGGCATTCTGAAAAACTCAGTAGTGTTCACAGTGATGTGTGCTTCCACCTGTTGAACTGAAGACTTGTGCATATGCACATTTCTCTTTCTACACATATGAATAGTTTTGAGAAAGTAAGTTAGGTGGGACAAGACAGATGTCTGGCAGGATTGCCTGGGAGGTCTTGCCTTGAGGAAGGTGGGATAAACTGGGTCATCTTTCAGCTCTTTTGTTTCCAGGATTGTGTGCTAAATGTGCTGAATTTGTGGACCTTAGGCTGTAAAGATTTCAAGGTAGGTAGCTTCTGTCTGCCTAAAAAGAACATATGGTCCAACTCTTCCTGGTATGTCAAAAGTTAGTGCTTAACATTGGACCTAAAAATCCAGCTTTGCGCTGGTGTGCATCAAAATTATAAATCATTAAAATTTGCTAAGTGCAGCAGTCACACACACACACTGCAGATAATCTAGTATTCCTTTGTATGGAAAAAGGAACTGAGTGATTACAGTGGCACGAATAACTCTCTTGGGATTTTGCAGTTGAGACATCACACAAGAAGAATGATAATGTCATCTCGAGGGTAGGGGGCTTATGTGCACAAACTGTAGCATACACTGTTTCTGAGCTTTCTTAGACAGGAATCACCCAGGTTTCAATTTTGGTTTTGAGTCTGCTTGTACCCCTCTCACAGTGTAAACTGCTTTATCTTCACTTTTTTTTTTTTTCCTTTTAAAACTGGAAATAAAGCTACAGATTCATTTTCGGAGATAATTTTTTTTTTTGTTCTGTATTGTTCTCGTGGTAAGCAAGCAAAACTTACTTTACACATCTGGAAACGCTTTTTACAAAGTTTTTACTTCCAATAAAGTTGATTTCCCATAATGTTTGTGCGAGACATTCTCATGACAGCAAGCAGAGAAAAGTGATGTAGGGTCTGTAAAGTATAATTGTGAAACTACATAAAGTCTAAGGGAAAGGCAAGTGTATGAGCTGTAAGCTCAATTGAAAGCCAGTAAGTTTAAAGCTGATAATATCCTTCCTGTTTATTCTACCAGGGTAAAATAATTTAATGTTGAGTGTAAAATAAATAGAAAATTTTTTAAAAAGGAGTCTGAATTGGTCAAAGAACGTTTCCCTAAAAACAGCTTCTCTCTCAGAAAAGTCACTGATATATGCAATGATGACTTGGCTTTCAGGTTTTTGGTTAATGTTTTTTCTGAAGTTAAATGCTGTTGAATATGGCTTTAACATCATGTAAATTGTGTAAAAAAAAAAAAAAAAAAGGCCACCTCGCATGTATGGAGCTACCATTTCTAATTTGTTAGTGTAGGTGGCAGAGTCTTTACTCTTAGGAGAGAGTTTTCCAAGAAGATCCAGTCAGTGATGGATTAATGAATTAAATGTTTCTAGGCGATTGTTTGATATTTAGGTGAATCCTACTTTCAGGATAGTGCAATGGCTATAACAACCACAGCAAAACTTCCAAGTTCTTGCCTGATCGTCACTGCACTGTGCGTTCAGTGATGGGAATGTCTGTCTGCCCTAAAACAAACACAGCATGCTTCAACTCCGTTCTTAATGCTTGAACACAATTAACTGCACTCACACATGCTTCCTAGGCATGGCTTTTTTTTTTTTTTTTTGGTCCTGTTTGTCCTAATGAGGTTGTACTTGCTGTATGTGTACTGGTTACCACCACTCTTTTCCACCAGTGATTCCTCTTCCATTGTATCTTGTGTGTATACATAATTATTTCTGTATTCCAAGGTCAAGGTGGGTTATAAGGGATATGTGCTGGACTATGTGCATGCTTGCATAAGATGGCAAATGTGGTGTCGTTGGAGGAACAGGTAATATAGTGGAACAAAATACATTACTAGAATTCTTCAGGGAGCGTAACAAGAACACCTACACTTATTTAGAAACCCTTCAGAAGCATGGCTGGGAGAAGGAGTTGTGTTCATCCATTTAGAGTAGAGCACTAGCCTGTTGCTATAGGAATAAATACTGAGTAAATGCACTGAAATAAAATACTGTGCTGTATTAGGTTAAAAATAGTATTGCAGTAGGATAGGTAGTAGAACTGCTGAAGCATCTGAAGTCATCACTCCCAAAAGAAGGGAGTGATAAATATTAAAAGTTAGCTTATTTAAAAACAGCAACTAAGAGATGAGTACAAGCCAGTTCCTTCATTACAGCTCTGCCAGACATCTCATAACTAACTCAGTCCCATAGAAAAATGAGAGGTTGCTAGGGGGCTGTGCTCTGTAACTGTTGTTCCATTTAAGTTGATGTAAGTATTTTCTTCATGTAGGGTGAGGGGGTTTTTGTCTTTTTTTTTCCTTTTCTTTTTTGGAGTTCTCTCTTGGTACATGTTGAGAATCTATTCAAATATAGCAATGCATGCAGCTGCTCCTATCCTCTGTACAATGTGACACAACTAAACAAATTGAAACAACTATAGGGACATGGCACGTACTAAGATAAAATATTTATTTGATCTGTAACTAATTCCTTATTTCCTGAAAGAAATCTCATGTAAACATACTGAAATAATTGTCAGGTACTGCAATCTACTATAATAGTAAATATTTCTGGTTTTATTTACCGTTTCTTTGGTGAAAACTAAAATGTCATTTGTGAGAGTGAAGTAATGTTAAGTCACTTTGTTAAGTACAGAAATTATTATGGGTCTTTGCTACTCGTGTTTGGCCTTGAGAAACTTCATTTATTGCTGAAGATTTAGTGTTGCAGCACAGCTTTTTGTCCAAATAGTTCAGATGAAGGTCTCCAGCTTATGGTATTTTTTGCTATATTGAAATGAGATATTAGGGAGCTAGTTTGCCTGTTTCAGTTGTGCTGTTTTCTGTCATCTTTGTATCTTTTTAGTATTTTTTTGTTTTCTTTCATTAGAAAAGTTGCAGCAATAGCCTGTGTGTCAACTCAAAAACTCCCAAGTTTTGCTGGAAAATTTCTGAGACAAATGAGTGAAACATGAAGAGGCGTCTACTGGGAATTCTCATTTCAGTTGAAGAATGAAGTATGAATGTGTTGAAACCTTGACAAAGACGTGCTTTTTCTCAAATGTTCAGGGCCTAATAACAACAAAGTGTGTAATGTCTGTGGTGAAAAATTTTTTCCTTCATAGTTGGCTACTTGGTTTTTCGTCCATTTTTTTATTTCACGTCCGTACATAGATTTCAGACTAGCAGAAGATAGGTGTGAGACAAGGAGTACCCACATTCTGCGTGCTACAAGATGCAATAAAGTGCCTCTTTGCTGTGCTGCTGGGCAAATCCTGCTTTTGGGCTCTTCGGAGGACATGCTGATTTGGAAGCAGCATTTTGGATACAAGTTGACTTTGTGTGGCAATAGTGTTTATATTTCACAGTTCTTCATGCAGCTAGTGTGGCTAGCCTTGCTCTTGGATAATTTGTAATCTGTATTATTTATTCATGGATGTCTTCAAGTATAGTGTAGTTCCTTCTTTTATATCAAGCCATCTAGTGTAGGACAAAGACAAAAATATTGTCAAAGCCTTTCTAGTCATGTTTCTCAGTTTTTTTGAAAGGCTTTTAAAAAAACAAAGCTGTAACTCTTTTTCTTCTCCCTATAGCAAGCTGTTTTAATTTTAAAAAATTGCATGAAGTATGTATGAGAAAGTATTGCTGTTAATTCCTAGAATGGAAGTAATCATCGAACCAAAACCTACCATTTTACATTAAAGAAAAAGTAGTACTATTTCAGGTGTTCTTTGATCCTAAAGTAGTTCAAGTACTGCAGCATTTATCTCAATTAGTTAAGCTACATGTAACAGGGGTTCTTTGCAAGGCTAAATTTACCAAGCTAAGTCTTGCAGACAGTATATTCAAGAATGACTTTCTTGCTCCCAGAGCAAATAATTACTACAGTACATACTCATGTCAGTGTTTCTTTACTGGGGAAAGGGGAAGCTAGTCTGGAGTAAATGTGTGGCTTGGTTTCCTCTGCGTAGACAACATTCTCAATCTGTTTTCTTATAACTTATAGTAAAGAAAGAAAAAACTAAGAGTCAACTTATGTGCCACTTTAAACTGGTTTTTTTCCTGGTACATAAAACGTTACTGCAGAATGATTTCACATACACCTTCTACCGTTAAAAATTACAAGGTTACACATAAAATAGTGCACGACTGTTCTCTTCCTCTGAGTGTACTGTACGTATGTCTGGATGAGTAGGAGCACAAAGGTGTGTGGTACTCTGACTAAGCTGTTAATCTGAGTGCAAACCAGTATTATGCATGTCAAGTCTTTCCCACCTCCCCCAGTGTATTTTACACTAAATTACTGCCTTTCAAACCGCCCCTTTTCTTTTTTCTTTCTTTTCCCTGTTTGTGATGGACTATTAAAATAATAAAATCTAGCCTTGTAAGCTAGATCTCTGTAACTGGAGAGACGTTGCAGTCATAGCTCTCTTATTATTTGTGGATGTTACAGGATTTATTCATCACAGTCTGTTGGGCTTTCTGCATATCTTTCTGCCACTAATACTCTTTTGAGCAGTACAAGATGCTTCACAGAATCACAGAATGTTAGGGATTGGAAGGGACCTCTGGAGATCATCTGGTCCAACCCCGCTACCAGAGCAGGTCCACCTACAGCAGGTTGCACAGGATGGCGTCCAGGCGGGTTTGGGATGTCTCTGGAGTCGGAGACTCCACCACCTCTCTGGGCAGCCTGTGCCAGTGCTCTGCCACCCTCTGTCCTGGTTTGAGGTAAAACAGGACCAATTTTGTTCAGTAACTCTGCTTTCTAACTAGGCCTCTTCTAACTGCTGAAATTAACAGCATATTGTGCAGAAAACTGCTCTTTCTCAGAGTGATAAGACCCATGTTTACAGCTGATGCCAAGGCACGGGATGCAGACAGGCCCTTGCTTAGACTTACTGCGATAACAACCAAGGCCAGACAACTTTGTTATTTGCCTTTTGGAGGGTTGGAAGCAGAGAAGCATAGAGGGGTCCCGTCTGTGGGAAGGAGTGGACAGGACAGGTGACGAAAACTGACCAAACAGTGTATTCCATCCCATCTGCATCATGCTCAGTATAAAAGTTGAGGGATCAAAGGGTCAGCATCCGTTTTTCAGCTTCGGCTATGGCTTCGACTTCCGGCTTCGCCTTCCTCTCTGGCTACCTCGAGTGTTTGCTCTTGCTGGGGCTCTTGCTTTCCTTCTTCAGTGGCTGACGTCTGAGGAGGACTTCGTTGGTTCATCTGCCTTTGATCCCAACCCGTGTGTTCCTGAATCCAGTTCCCTTCCATCACTGAGTCCAGTCTGGGACTTCCCCAGTGCCTGATTGTCATCCTGGGAGCTTGATACAGTTTTGTGTATATTTCACTATTTTCTTTTTTGTTATTTTATTCTTTATATTTCATTAAAATAGTTTAGTTCTTACTAAACTAGTCTCTATTCTTCTCTCTCGCTTGGCAGAAGAGAGGGAACGTCTGTCGCTCGGCTTGCTTAGGCCGATCCGGCCCAAACCCACGACACCCTCAAAGGAAGGAAGTTTCTCCTTGTGCTGAGATGGAACTTCTTAAGTTCAAGTTTGTACCTGTTCCCTCTTGTCCTGTCACTGGGCACCACTGAAAACAGACTGGTCCCATCCTCCCGGCACCCTCCCTTTAGGTATTTGTAAGCGTTGATGAGATCCCCCCTCAGTCTTCTCTTCTCCAGACTAAAAAGACCCAACTCCCTCAGCCTTTCCTCATAAGAAAGGTGCTCCAGCCCCCTAATCATCTTTGTGGCCCTTTGCTGTCCCTTCTCCAGCAGTTCCCTGTCCTTAAACTGGGGAGCCCAGAACTGGACACAGCACTCCAGATGTGGCCTCACCAGGGCAGAGTAGAGGGGGAGGATGACCTCCCTCCACCTGCTGGCCACACTCCTCTTGATGCACCCCAGGATGCCACTGGCCTTGGCCACGAGGGCGCATTGCTGGCTCATGGGCATCCTGTTGTCCACCAGGACTCCCAGGTCCCTCTCTGCAGAGCTGCTTTCCAGCAGGTCAGCCCCCAACCTTTACTGGTGCAGGGCGTTATTGCTTATTAAAGTGTATGCTTATTGCTATACAGCTTCTAGTCATCTGCCTTTATGGTCTTAATGGGTGGCATCACGGTTATATTATTTACGGAGTCTGTAACTGCTACACTGGGTGTCTTGTACATGGGCTGTACCATTGGGTTTCTGTTTAGCCAATCATTCTTGCACAGCACTTTGCACTTCCATTTTTTACTTCAGCAGACACTTGGTTTTACTTTGACACCACCACATTTGGCAGTGTCTGCTGCAAGAGAAACGTTTTGTACGTATTACGTTGCCATTTCAGTATGTCTTCTGCACAGTGGAGAGGGCAGGTATAACATTGATTGGCTAGGTTGAGGTAAATGCCAAATGGATGTTTGATCTGTACCAATCACTTAGAAAGCGATAAATGCAACTGCCTTGCCTGTGCTGGATATTTAAATGGCATTTCTGATTTAGCAGCATGTGCAGTGTGTGGCTGAGACTTTTGGTTTGCAGTTAGTACATGTTAAGTACTAAATGGAAGAACTTGTACTCTTCAATGTGAAAACAGTGCAATGAGTGGAATTTTTAAATCTCATAATGAAAATGTTGACATGGCATTATTGTGAGATAGAGGTGCAAACAATTTTCAAGAAACAGACGAAGCGAGAGCTGTTCTGAAAATAACAAATTGAAAGGAAACTAGGGCAAGTTTAGATAGAGAGGAATCCCTACCCCTCATGCATACTTTTTTGTTCTTGTTGTTAAAACACCCAAAACATGACTCTGGAAATCAATCCATGTTGATGACCTGATGCAGATCCCTCAAAACGGAACATTGTACAGCTACCCAATTCGAAATACCATGGTGTTATAAATTGTGACCACTGTAGAAGAAAATGTAGGAGAGAGGGATATCTGTTGGTTTTGGGTGCAGATACAGTATATTTGTAAGCCTGTAGGGGGAGCTGTAGTTTTAATGTGGCCTAGTTAGTCAAAAGTCAGTGAAACTTCCACCTATTATTTAGTCAGCCAATATTTGATCTGCTTTGTCTGTATTAGAAGGGCATACCAGATTTACGTTTTTCTTACTGTTTTTAAGAGAATTGTACTGGACCTGGCTGGGATAGAGTTAATTTTCTCCATAGCAGCTAGTATGGTGCTGTGTTTTCGATTTTTGACCAAAACAGTGGTGATAACACAGAAGTCTTGATAACAGACCCATATTTTGTCTGTTGCTAAACAGTGTTTGCACAGCATCAAGGCTGACTCTGTTTCTCACTCAGCCCACCCCTTACTGAGTAGGTTGGGGTGCTCAGGCTGGGGCAGGCACGGCCAGGGCAGCTGACCCCACTGACCGGAGGGTTATCCCATATTGTATAGTGTCATGGTCAGCAATAAAAAGGGAAGGGAAGAGGGGGTGGGTACATAGTCACTGTTTGGGGACTGGCTGGGCATCAGTCTGCTTGTGGGAGGTGGTGAGTGAGTGTTTTGTGTCAGTTTTGTTTTGATTTGTTCTGTTTTTTTCTTTTCACTTTTGCTCTTCGTGTTCTCTCCCCCGTCCTCCTGGGGGGATTGGAGGAGCAGTTGTGTGGGACTTAGCTGCCAGCCAGGGTCAACCCACCACCGAGAGACACTAAATGGGTGCGAGGTTTGTGTTCTAAGCTTCTAGCTGTTACATCTAGGCAGGATGTGAACTGTTTTTCTGATCCTGCTATATTTGCTTACAGCTGTGGGAAGACTTGTTCTTTTGAGTGAAATATCTGATGTGGAGGATTTAAGCACCAGTTCTAGGTAAAAACGTCTTTCAAATAAATGTCAGATTTTATGCTCAGTGACAATAGCTGGTAGTGTAGAAATCAATTTGCAGGTTATGGAACAAATTAATTACGTTTTTATTTTGCACAAAGCATGGAGAATAGATATAGGGTGCTGACGAAATGTGGCTTTGCAAGGGCCATGCAGATATTTGAAGTCGTTATCTGCGTGTGCATATACTTAATGAAGCTGAAAGTTAGACTTCTAAGTTTGTCTTTTCATTCCTAAATAAGTCAGACTCTTACCATGTTGATTTGTTCAGGGGTCCCTTAAGGGTTCAGCAGTGTGCATGTGTTAGTGGTCTCCTCTTCAGCAAAGTTACGTTTTTTTATTATCTTCATTTTAGTGAAGAGATGTATGCGTGTGTGCTTGAAAAGCTGGGCAATAGCATTTGGATTTAGTGCTTTCAGTAGTCAACAGCAGTTATTGTTTGTTACTTATTCCTAAATGCAGTGGCACGTTAACCAAATACCTGACAAATTTTTTTGTCAAGGATATGGTGGTTTGTAGAATATGTACACTTGCTTTCCTGAAGTATTTCTAGTATTGTCTGTCAGAACACTTCAGAGATTTTCCTCGCTAACTTATCTTCCCTTTATAACTAGACTATAATTTATATTCCAGTAAAATGGCTAGTGATTTCATTTGCATCAAAAGAGGAAATCAGGAGGGACAGTGGTCAGACATCAAAGTCCCCACATTGTAGGATTCCAATGATAAACCCTTATGCACTCTGGCTTGCTTTTCTTTCTTAAACAGATGCTAGTTTTCAAAAGTTCTGTAGGTCAGGAAGTATCATGAAATGTTGCTGCAACCTTCTGGGTTGAGAAGGTGACTACTTACTTGAAAGGTAAGATTTGCAGCAAAGGGCTTGCTAGGTATAGATTGGCATAGACCCTTCATGAAGTGTGAAGAAGATGAAGAGGAATCCAGTTCATTTTAATTGCAAATGACTTGAAATTTTGACATTTTCTGTTTGACATATGAGAAAATCCAGGCTATTCCTCTAGCAGTTGTCTTGCTTGAATATTTTGAATATTCACAAGTTCTGGACATGTTGTTTTTATGTTTTTATTACTGTTTCTGAGGGGTGACTGGTAAAATGAATGAATGTCTCCTAAAATTATTTTGTCTTCAGAAATGTATTTTAGTTTTTTCTAATAATGTAGCTATATAGAACTGTATTTCTTTTGTTGTGTCTGAAATTCCTTTGTACCCATTTAAGAGCTACCTGAAAAAATTAATCTCTCAGTTTTGGTTATTAAATATATTATATGCCTATGTAATATGTACAAAGTAGCCTTCTGTGAATTCTTTCCTGCCAGGTGAAGCTGGTTCATGTCTTTAACCACATATGTTTTAAAACAGGGAACCAGTGAAAATCAAAATCTGGCAGACAGTAGGTGCAAAAACAATTCTATAAGAAAAATGGAGGGTTTGTCTTTTGGTAGTTTTCTAGATAATCATAAATTTCATTGAATATTGCTGCTGTTAAAACCAAAAATTGGTTTTGCATTTCAGGGTTGCTTGTTGTCTTAGAACGTAAACAATAGAAAAAATTTTTGAATGTCTTCCCAGCTTCCTGTTGTTCTTGTGTTCCAGCATTGTGGAGCCTTTCCTCTCGTGTCTTATAGGTCCAGAGGAGGGAAGACATTGAAACTGTTACTGAAGAGTTATTTAAGCAAGACCCTAACCCTGAACATTGTATTTTCAGTTGAGTATCAGTAGGCTGGGGGTAAAACCACACACAGTTCCTTGCCAAAGGAGATTGATTTGGGTCTTGCCAGTGAAGGCTGCCACAGAAGCTGAATTTAGTTTTGTGTTTTAGTCTGTCTGGCGTTGTGCAGTGCTGTAGTGTCAACTAGTATAAGATTTTCTTGGAGGTAATAAATCGATAGCTATTAGACTTAATAAATTAGTATGTGTGTATCAAATATACATTAGAAGATAACAGAGAATCTCCAGGTCATTAAAGCACTTGCATAATTTGATCACATCACCTTTTCTTGTTTGAGACACTCACTGTCAGCTGCAGCTTCTTTGCTGTGGTTACGCTTATCTTCAGGTAGATTAAATTACAATAACCTGCGTTGGAAAGAAAAGAACAGATCTTTTTGATGCCCTGAAGGTGAAAATGGATCAATTCATATAATAAGATACCTCTGGTGAGAGCAGCCTAATTTTACCTTGAGGATTCAAATAATTGTTGATGTTCCAACCTGTCTTTGAATGTTGCAATGAAACTTTTCTTTTTTCTCCTCTTCCACTATTGTTTTCTATTGTTTGCGTTTTCCTGCAGCTTCTTACAAGTATGTTTAGCTATGCTGGTAGAAATACTTTTAGTTGGTTCTCACTGGGTTTTCACTGGAGTTTAGGGTGCTTTATATATTTACAGTCTGTCTGAGGTTATTTGAATAGCTGAATTAGGGCTTTCTAGAAATCTGTATAAGGACCTAGTTGACGAGGAGGAAATGCTAGCTGCACAAGATGATCTAAGGGCTTCAGATTATGAGAATAAATATACATTTAGTTCTCCTAGAACAGCTTTTCTGTTTGTCACTGAGAAGTTGGAGAATGTGGACTTTCTTAATTTTGTGTTCATTTTTACAAGACCTGTAAGCAAGAAGCTTCTCAACATAAAAATAAGCAACAGTTTGCTGGAAGAAAAAACGTAGATAAAATTTTTTTTAAATGTACCTTATTTGTACTATAAGGTATATAATATACTTTATTTTCTAATAATTTCCTGCTCTGAAAAAGATTGTGATGGAAGTTTTTAGGTTTGACTGAAAAAGTTAAGTATCAGATATGTTGCACAAATAATTTTATAAAATCTGCTCAATATTAAATTCAGCATATGTAGCATCAATCTTGCTGACTTCCTCCCCCTTCAAGGGATTCAGAAATATTAGTTCTTCCTTACAGAATGATCATGTTTCTAAATAAAATACTAACTTTTGAGGGGTTTTAATGTCTAAAGAATCCATAAACTTGTATCAGTAGCTCAGCTATTGTCTCTGTTACTGTCTTTGGTCATCTTAAGATTTCTGCTTATAGTTACATTATCACAAAGAAGATACTTACCTCCAACAATAGTGGGCAGTTTTTCTTTCTAATCAGCAATTTCACTTTCAGCTAAAAGGATAGGAACCACAGAATTGTGTAAATGTGTCAGAAGCTGTCATTCACTTGTTCTTCTTTGTCATCTCTTAGTGCTGTCTCCTGATAGCTCCATTTAATTGTATGACTTCACGTGAGTATCCAAGAGGATGTAGTGTTTCTGTTACAGAATACTGATGATAGATGCGTGTGGAATTCATAAGATGAAGCTTTTTTGTCGACAGAAGTTCTATGCTAAAACATTTCTAGGAAACCACGTACTTTCATTATTTCTATGCACATACTGCTTACATAAAATACAAAGTATTTTACTGTTTGGATTTGGGAGCAGCTTTAAGGAGATGGGTTGTAGAAGTTCTGTGGATTGTTCCAGCTGCTTTCAAAAATTCAAATTAGTAATAGTAATTGTAGAGAGACTACACAAAGGAAACAGTATATTGCTGGTTCTTGTATTTTGGAGGAATAGGATAGCCCTATGCTTCTCAGTCTGCTAGTACTCCTTATTAGAATCAAAATACTTAAACCCAGTGTTTGTCATCCACAGTCATAGCTGTGAAGCAGATTGAAGTTGCTTGCAACAGATTGTTATGTTAGAGACAGCATGCAAGGGCAAGGAAATGGCCATCCGTGACATGAAGACTGTGTCGGATCAGAATTCCCATTAACTTTTAACCTCCTCCAGTGCACCTGGACAGTGTATGCTGTTACTTCTTTTCCCTCTGCCCTCCCCAGCTGTCTTTCTGTAGATCCCAAAATTACTACTTCAGAGAGGAACTCACTGACTAAAAAAGTGACAGTTCCGTCGCAATTGTGTTCAAGTCCATTATGGAATACAACTTGCCACAGCTTATATTTTGAGATAAGTTGTCTCTGCTTGTCTTTTATAGTAGGTCTGAAATGGGTGACAGATGATGATTTTGGATTATTATGTTCTGTCTGTGCTTTGTGCTGGCTAATAATAGGCTAGTAGGCACCTCTGAAAGAACTTGCTATTGCTTCAGAGAATCAGACAGGGATGCTATTGCAGTCCTCTCAGATTTAAATAATATAACTGCAAATTTATGATGATCAGAGTCTAAAACAGGGAGCGGAAGTTAGTAATGAATGTAGTGCATGATACCTTAAGCATTAAACATTTTATATTTTCTGAGCAAACTGCTCATGAATGACTTCAGTATAGGTAGCCCAATAAACGTATGTTTGGTTCATTTTGGGGTGGGGTTTTTTTGATCTCTTTATCCCGCTGACTAAGTGAATAGTTCTAGCTGTAACTCTTCAGGTTGTGAAAATTACTCGGGTTTTGAAAGCAGTTTGTACATTGAAGTGTGGGTTGTCACTGAACGGAATGCTCTTGCCTTTTGTTGTCTGTCCCAACCATGTTCCTTCCCTTTCTTATGCTGCCTCTGAAATTTGTTCACCTGCTTGGTGAATCGGATGAGGGTACTGACCATTGGCTTTCAGACAGACCACTTTCTCATCTAGCTGACTACAAAAATGCTACTGTGTGCTCAAGAGAGGCAACAGCAACGTGCTTCAGTGGGGTGAAAAATAGGTACTTTTGTCTTCAGCAGCAGTTCAGGCTTTGTTGGACTGCGTTCCTGGGTTTAGCCCTCAAATGGCTAAAAATGAAGACGGGGGGGGAACATACCTTCTCAAGTGACATTGTTTTGTACAATACTAAAATGAGATGCTGTGACATTAATTTGAAAGGGCAGTAAAACTGAAATGAATCTCTCAAAGGAAAAAGAAGCGAAGTGATGTGGTGTGCAGAAAATAGTGGTTTGAAAGAGATGCTTATGCTGGGAAAGTAATTAAATACTGGGATGCCATTTTGTCCTCAGTTTCTTGTCCTGTTTTTTTTCCTTCCATGTTTCTCCATGCCACTTTTAAGTACCTCAAGGAAAAGAAACATGAATTTATGTAGATACAAAACAGGAGTCCCTTTCTCAGTATCAAGATAACTGCTCAAAGTAAGCATGCATGTATACTTGCTTCATGACACGTGCTGTGTAAATATTAGAAGTAAGTAGACTTTGCTAACTGTGCTATGCAACACGAAAATCAGTCTCCTGTGTAATTTATACCAGCAGACTACTCAATTTGCTTTGCCCTATCCTACAAATGACCTAAATTGACGTTCAAAAATTTTTTCCAAGTTTCACATTTGGTTTAGTTAGTTCATCTCAGGCTATACATCTGTTGACAACTGTTTCGTCTTATTCTCATCCTAAAAGTAGAACTGAACCTTGTATGTTTTACAAGCCTCCAAACTGTATTTTTATTATGCTGGTGTGTAAATTTGGTGGGGATGACTAGTTTGACCTGGGAAAAATTGCCCTCAGTAACTTCCCATGATGCCAGCAAGCACAGAATGTTTTCCAGTGTTTGTAATATGTGATTTCTGAGAACATACCATAAAAACCAGGCTGCAACATATTGGAAAGAATAGATGGCACAAAAGAAAACCATGTTTGGGAAAGCTAGATGCTTGTTTGTGTATAAACAAAATAATTTTATGTCTCAGAGCTTTTATATTGCTACCACCAACACAGTATTTGAATGCCATTCATGCAGAAGTAGTAAAAGCAATAGAAAACTCCAGCAGAGTTTAGGAAGTTTAATTTTTCTGTCTTTCAGCATCCAAGGAGAGATGGTTGAATTTTTTCCTCTGAAATACTCCTTTAATGGAAAACAGGCTACCTGTAAATTCAGAATTTACTGTTTGCTGAAGTGAAAGCTTTCTTTAACCTAGATTGTGCCTCTTAGCTAAGAAACCCTGAAGTTAGGGGTTTCTCGTCTTCTTGATAGTGTCCAATGTATTGCCTTGAAGTTAGGAATTCCAAACTCCTCAGGAGCTGTAATTGTCGTTAATCTTGGCTTTCTGTTACTTTCCAAGTTGGCTGGCTCCCCTTCTGACAGGGCTACCATGGCTTGAAAGGGTTAAAACAATATTTTATTTCTGTTGTCTGTACATAAAGTTTCAGAAATTGCATTCTTCACAAAATTTTGAAATCTTTTTGTTTGTGTCTTTCATAAAAGAAGAATTTGGAATTTCCTGAGAACAGAAATTCAGGGGGTTAGGTAGGTCTAGTGGTGTTTCTCTTCAGAAGGTTCCCCTTTAATTGTTTGCTGTATTTCATTTTGGTTATGATTGGTCTAAGTAGAGGGTGCTAGGTGAGGGTTTAAGGACTACTAGTAAGTCTGAATATAAAATGAAAAGTCTTTTAGTAAGAGAAGTATAGACTGAGCAGCGTTACATACATTATCTCCTGGAAGCTCTGCTGTTGTGGTTCTTCATAAATTAAGTTGAGTCTGAGTCAGGGCCAAAACCTTGGCCTAACACTGACCTCTAATACTGAACATGAATCTGTGTGGATCTGAGGAGGGGCTTGAGGGGCCTGTTGTTGCTGAAGTAAAGAAATATTTCATTTTTTGGTGCACAGGCTTTTTCAACACTCCGTTATCTTCACAGGCTATTACATGGCTTTATTATGCTTTTTAATAAGGCTTATAAAGTTGATTTCTATTTGCCATGGCTCTGTGGTCTGCAAAGTAATCTTGAGACTCACTGGGTTAGATTAGGGAATGCATTGGCAGCGACAGTCTGTGCTACGCTGTACAAAACAGGCGGCCTGAACCAAGTAAGTTAAACAATTTTTTTTATTATCACATGTGTATCTTGAAGCCTCAGGGATGGAACTCTGCAAGCACTTCTTTTCTTTTCCTTACTTTTGAATCTGAGAGATTTTTGTGGATTTTTCACTCTTCCCCACTCTTTTCTGGTCTGTGCAAGGGATAGTGGAACTGTTGCTCTTGTGTTCTGAGTGTCATAATTTGGGGCTAGACTGGCCACTGAAACAAATGACAGGTGCAAGGAAGCTGGTGAGGGGTCTGGAGCACGAGTCTTACGAGGAGCAGCTGAGGGAATCGGGCTTGTTTAGTCTGGAGGAAAGGAGGCTGAGAGGAGACTTTATCGGTCTCTACAACTGCCTGAAAGGGGGTTGTAGCCAGGTGGGGGTCAATCTCCCAGGTGACAAGTGATAGGCCAAGAGGAAATGGCCTCAAGTTGTGCCAGGGTAGGTTTAGATTGGGTATTAGGAAAAACTTCTTCACGGTAAGGATTGTCAAGCATTGGAACAGACTGCCTGGGGAGATGGTGGAATCGCCATCCCTGGAGGTATTTAAAAGCCAGGTAGACGTGGTGGTGGGGGACATGGTTTAGGGGTGGTTTTGGTAGTGTTAGGTTTATGGTTTGACTCGATAATCTTAAAGGTCTCTTGCAACCTAAGTGATTCTGTGGTGTTTCCCATGTTTCTCTCCAAGGAGAGGACGGAGAGAGAGGAAGAGACGAGTTTAAAAAAGAAACTAAGCTACTTTAGTGAAAATATTAATAAAATAATAAAAAAACCCCAAAATAATGACATATATACCAGATACTCAAAACCATATCTAGCTCCCAGGATGATGATCATGTCACCAGCAGGCATAGGGAAGTCCCAGACTGGGCTTGGTGACAGATGGAAACTGGATTCCAGATCTGAATTCAGGAATGCGGACACCAGCCATTGCAGAAAGAGGCTGACCCTTTGGTCCCTCGGCTTTTACACTGAGCATGATGCAGATGGGATGGAATACCCTGTGGGTCAGTTTTGGGTCACCTGTCCTGTCTGCTCCTCCCCGCCAGTGGGACCCCTCTACGCTTTTCTGCTTCTGACCCTCCAATGGGGCATATAACGAAGTGAGCTGATCTTAGGTGTTACAGCAATAAGTATAAGCAAGAGCCTCTCTGCGTACCATTCCTTGGCATAAATTAGAAACAATCAGGTCTTAACTCTCTGGTAGTGAACAAGGTCTGGGCAATATGCTGTTCATTTCTGAGAGTTCAGTTAGTTACTTTGCTTAGCTGCAAAGCAAAATTACCGAACAGAAAATCGGTTCTGTTTTACTTCAAATTGGAAAAAGAATGTATATTTCTGTAGTGGGAAGAGATTTTTAGTAACTTCTATGTGTAAACTGAAGTATTCTGAGTAAAAGATTACCTGGTCTCATGTGAGTCTTGTCCTCATGTTTATGAAGAAAGTATCTTTTTTTTAAAGTTCACTTTGTAAGCCATTAAAGATAATTTCTCTGTCAATATTTTGAGGTAATGTCTATAAATGTAAAACGGCACCTGCAATTTAATTGTATTTTTTCACTGCTACTGCTGTGTGGCTTTAATTTGCACTTGGGAAACAGCAAATAGTAAGGTTTGCTTGCGTGGGGGTTTTTGTTTGGCTTTTTGGTTTTGTTTTTTAAATAGAGCTAGCATGACAGTTGCCTGGAGGCTGAGTAGACCAATGTAAGAGGTAACTGAATGACTGCTCCAGGAAGGTTGTCTGTGTTGTGCTTAAGTGAAATATTTTTTGAGTTTCATGCAAGTTCTTAAAGCAGCATCGATTGTGTAGAAATTGCAAACATACTTGGCACTGATCTTTGCCAAATACCTTCAGGTGGTCTGGTCATGTTAGAATCTTCTCATTCTGTTTTTTTACATACTTAATAAATTATAGTAGTTATTACTGGTGTGCCTTTTTGGATCAGAGATGGATAAAGTGTTATCAGTCGTCATTTAAAAAACATTTTTTACAAATAATCTTTGAATTATAAAACCTCTCAAGTAACTTAATGATTTTAAATATCCAGAAATTTAAATTTTGAGTGCCTTGAAAAATTGGAAATCCATGTGTTCTGTAGAAGTGCACTTTAATACTTCTGCACCAGCTCTGTAATACTTAGTACTGAGTGTTTCAACAAAATACTTGAATAGCCATGAAATTCAGAATCCTGTGAGGTTGTCAGAGCTAGTATGTATGTGTTTTCGCTATATATAGAGTGCCCATCTAACTATGGCTTCATTATAGCATAAATGAATGATCCTGTTAGGTTTTTCATATTTGGAATGATCATCTTTGAGCTGCTAAATAACATTATTTCTTTGTCTATGCAGGAGTTCTCATAATTTCTAGCAATACTTGTAAATGCTTTTTTGGAAGTCCTAGGACCCTATTCCATTTTAACTATGGCTTTGTGAAGTTTCAAAGTCCAGGATCTTGGAGGCAGACTGGGAAAGGATGTTGTTAGGGAGTAATGTAAATTAAAGTTTCAAGCGTCATTGGTAGGAGTTTTCCATTCAGGGTCTCTTCCCTGTCCCTTCCCTCCCTGCAGGATGTGGTATGCGTATGAACTCTGCCTCCTGTTGCACTCTGCGTGCCAGCATCTGTAGGAGACTGGGTTGTAGTATGCAGATCTGAGCCAGGATATTTCTACAGTAAGCAGGAAGAAGCTGCGAGAGCTTGTGCTTTGCTCAGCAAAGCTAGACCCAGTGTATTGGTGAAGATTACTTGTGTGTACATCTGGTAATATATCGTGTGGCCTTGTACCTCTCTTGGAGCAGAGACAACAATAAGATGGCTGGTCACCACGTATACTTTGCTATCTTATTAGCACCGTCTGTGTGAACAGAAGGAAATACATGGGGGTCATAGAAATTCAGACCTGTATAAACCCAGAAATAAAGAGTTAGTGTGTTACATGTCAGAGTAAGATGGGGTGGGGAAGGGGCTGCTGTGGGAGAGAGGGTGTCACAGTTCAATACCAGTGAAGTGCAGTTAAAGAGGAAAAGTAAAAGCATGAGTGGAAGATAGGGTGGGTTGGGTAACACGGAGGCACAGAACCATCGTTAGGATATGGGCTATTTAATGAGTAGGTCTCAAGCGGTTAATGGCCAACGGAACAGGAAGACGTGTGTGAGCTTGAAATTGGGTAAGGGGCACGGGGAGAGGAGAACGCTGCAGGAGGTGGTGGGAGAGAAATGTCCTAAGGAACATGAATTTTGGATAACTTATTCTTTAAGCAGAAAGAGGATTTTAGTCTTAGTTCTGTGCTTCTCCATACCCGAGCGGAAGGTCTGAGCTTTCAAAGTTCATATGGTAACAAGTTTCTGTTATAAACTTTATTCTCATTTCCTTTTATGCTTGTCTAGCAAAACTGGTTTTTACCTGAAAATTTCTAGGTCAGCTCTGATAAAAAATGCATTTGTGCTGTGTTTGTGTAAATAAACATGACAGTTGTAAATATTCTTTTGATCTTTGAATTAACGTAGATTTAAAATTTTGTCTTGCAAGCTATTCATAGCTTAAAGTGCTATTCTTGTGTGAGTGCTGTCAGATAAAAATAATTCCCTGCCCCGTAAGACTTTTTTTTTCCCCTGCTGCTTAGCAGATTTAATGAAATAAGTATTTCTTTGAGTTAGGATGTTTATAAAATCGTAAGAGGCTTGTAGGATCACAGATTAAGTATTTGGTGTTGTATTTATGAGAAAACTAGTGCTTCTTAAAAGCATTAAATAGTGGAATGACTTGCATCTATAATCAGTGATCTTTGATTTTCAGTCTGAGTGTTTTGAGACTGTTACATATTTGGAATAACAGTGAGAACAGTGTTAAAAGGTCAAACAATATCCCAGTCTTCTTCCATAACCTGTAATGAGCAATGGCCAGGCCATGCTCAGGGAGTGGGTGTGCACACAATTGACAACTCCTCCTCCAGTGTACTCTTGACTTCAGGCCAGAGTCTGTAAGCCAGGCCATGCATGGCTTACAGATCTGGTGCTGTCAGTCAAACTTCATTGTCAATCTCCTATGAATTTAACTAATTTTTAAAGTTTTTTTATTTAAAAAACCCAAACTTTTGCCTTCCTGTAAAAACAGTTAAATAGAAACATAGAAAACAAGTTGGCCTTTGTCTTTTCTAACCTGTGAGTTAGTTTCATTTACCACCATTTAGTACTTGTTTGTGGAAAAAGAAAAAATAATTGTTTCCTGTGCAAATAGCACATTATTCTATATTGCTCTTCTCCCTCTCCATATATTATTATTCCCTTTACCCCTTTCACTCCTTTTTTCTTCACTGTCCATCTGTAGCGTCTTTAATAGGCAGTAGTTCTGTAATGTTGAGCATTCTTGTTTCTTTTGTGCACCTTTTTCTAATTACGTTGCATGCCATTTAAACTAGGTGTCAAGAAGCTCTTTGCAAAGTTGAACATAAATGTCTGCTTCTACTCATTTTCACTTACACGGGGAAGTTTGAGTTAATTTAAAGGATTATTGAGTTAGACTGTTGTGTGTTAAACTGACCTTCTGTGAAGGTTCCTTCAGTTGTCTCAGGTCTTTGCAGTAAATGCCAGAACCAGTCAGTCTGTTACCTGAACTATCTGGAAAGATTAGTTCAATGGATTGAAAAATGTTCAGAATTACACTGCCTGTTCTGAAGTATCTCCTTCCTCATTGTGTTAATAGCCGTGTAATCTCCGTGTATTGAAATACAATGTTCCTTCTGTAGTGGATCACCTGCAAACTCTGAGCCTGGAGGGGGAAAAAAAAAAGAATGGAGGAAAAAAAAAGTTGAGGCAGTATACATTCGCATTACTTTAATGTCATCTAACCCACTAGAGCAAGCTGTGCTATTTATGAAAACCATAATCTGTTTGAGCTGCCTTTCAGGATCACTTGACTGAAAACTGTTAAATGGTTGTGCAGTCTCCATCCTTGGAGGTTTTCAAGACTTGCCTTTAATAGAACCCTGAGCAACTTGATCTGACTTCATAGCTGAACCTGCTTTCAGCAAGAGGTTGGACTAGAGATCTCCTGTAGTTCCTTCCAACCTGAATTATCCTAGATCCTGTATTTCTCTGCAACCGCAGCCTGTGGCCACACCACACATGCAGAATTTACACCTGGTAATTGCTGCCAGGATCAGTGTAGTTAATGTCCCTTCATTGAAAAATACTCATTTTAAAAAGAAATTCAGATTTCATTACTAAACAAAGGGGGCAAAATTAACACTTTGGTTGTTTGCATAATAATATGACACTTTCTGTGAATAGAAAGAAGTGTATATTTACTTTATTAAGTGTTTACTTTATTAAGTACTTATTTATCGTGCCTAGCCATAAGTTTGTGCACTAGTTTCTCATATTGAAGCTGAAAGGTCTATTCTGTGCTTTGTGCTGATTGCCACATTTGTGTTTCCAGTATACTCTGTATTTTACTAATTGATTTTCAAGTGGTTACTACTTAATCAGTGCGATACTGTTTATGGATGCAAAATCATGCTAATGTTTCTCAGACAACTCAGATTAAGCCTATATGATATTGGTAATGCCAAATGCTTCATGTCTTAAAAAATATAAAAAGTTTATTTTGACTACATATAAGCTACACTTTATATCTCACAGTTCTTAATCTCTTGCTTTTTCATTTTGTATCACTTCCCTGAGGTTTTCCTGTCCTTCGAAGAGCAGAGACTTAAGTCTCAAAACGAGTAGGGGCGACTCAGCTGTTTCTCTTTCACGTTTTCAGTACGGGAGTGGTAGTTGACTAGGGATGCTATTTCAAAAGTGTATGAAGGCAGGAGAACAGCTTAGAGATTGCAGTAAACATCATTTCCTATTTGCTTTCAGGTGGAGATGGAGATATCTTACTCTCTTGCATTCTTCACAGGGTTACACATCGTTCTGGAATGATTGCATCTCCTCAGGATTGCGTGGTTGTATGTTAATCGAATTGGCATTGCGAGGGCGTCTTCAGCTAGAGACTTGTGGAATGAGGCGCAAAAGTCTATTAACAAGAAAGGTAAGTGAAGGGAAATGGTCACATTCCCTTTTGTGTCATTCTCCAGGCAATACAATAGCTATACATTACACCTGTTTGCAGGAAAAAAAGCTTTTTTTTCTTTACATGGGGATAGGGATTCTGAGTAGTGACCTAAGTTAGATGCACAAAGTTAAAAGTGTTTAAATGGTGAGCTGAACTGCCTTGGAAAATCTGTGCTTGTTCCCTGCTCCTGTTTGTTCTGTTGATGTGTTCCTGCTGCTGCTGTTAGGAACCTTGCACAAACAGTTGGCAATGGGTGCGGTGGCAGCAGTTACTGCTGAGAGCCAGTAGCACCAGTTATAATTTGCTGAACGAGCTGGCTTTTGCAATGTTGGTGAGATGTGGGCTGGGGCAGTAAGGAATGGCTAACTGACAGCCTGCCAGATGGATCCTGCAAGCCACCGGTTTAGTTCTGGTGGCATGCAACGCGGTGTTGCAGTTTGTGCTTGCGTTGCATGGAAAGGAAATGATCTGGGTTCCTTGGGCCCCTGAGAACACAAAACTGTATCTAGTTTAAGCTTGTGACTGGTGTGTTAAATTTGTTGTACTCGCTGACCTTTAAGAGGGGCAAATTTTTAAGGTCCTTTATTAAATTAGGATGAAGATTTGAAGCCTTCATTTACTGCTTTTGTGACTGGCTTTTTCCTTAGTCACACGGTTTGAAGAATTTTTACTTCATCAGCATTAGAGGATACTTGTAAAATAAGCTTATTGAAAACATGGTCAAATGTTGTCTATCCACCACAAGTAAATTCTCTTTTATGGCACATTTCCCTGTCAATATTATCTTTTGCTAAATAATTTAAAGGAAAGCTTACAAATTCCCCAACCTCCTCCCAGCTTCCTCCTCTTCTGAAGAATTGAACCTCTGTTCAGAGAAACAGCTCCTACTTCTTTTAGCTTCATTTAAGCATATTCAGCATTGATTAGTTTGCATTTTTTTTTCTTCTCCAAAGCTTTTGGCTCCTTAAGCATTCAGGAATGTTCTCTAGCAGTTATTTTCATTCTATGCAAACCTTGTCAGCTCTACCTGAAATTTTAATTATGGCGTTTGTTTAGGCAAATGGAAAGATAACCTGTGGATGTCTTTAATAAAGAGTAAAAGCAAAAATATTGTCATCTTTTGTGGGGGGTTTTTTGTTTTGTTAAATTTTGTCATGTGATTTTTGTGGAAGGGTTGGTATGTTTCTTCTCTCCCCTCTTCCCCTTCTCACCCTTCCTGCCCCACTTTGAAGCTACCCAGTATTGTTGTTCTTTCTGATGTTGTAAAGCAATCGAGACACTGCTTTTTGCAGGCAGGAGGGTTCTATGAAGAAGGCTTTAATTTAAAACTTAAATTAATACAGGTTTCTGCTTAAGTAATTTCTTGCAAATAAAATCCCTAACTGTTGATAGATACGAGGTTTCTTCTCCCCCTGCACCACCTCTCTCAATTTAGAAATCAGTCTCATGAATGACTTGTGTTATTTTGTGTCTTACTTGAAGTTTTGCAGTAACATCAAACTTCAGTCTTGTTTCTGTGTTAACTAGATTTAAGTGTCTCAACTCTACCAAGTGTCCTTGTCCCCCTTTTGCAGACTTTGCTCCCCTTGCCCTCAGCTTTCAGTGAATTAAATACTATGCTTAGTGAGCGGAATGAACTGTCCAGTTGCATCCAAGGTTGTGATTCAGCAGCAGTACCATTTTCTGTAGCTTCTGCCTCTCAGGCTAGCCCTCTAGCCCTTGCTCCTCCTCAACCCAAGTCCGTCCTCAGATTTTGTGGGAAGGTAAAACCTCGTTAGAACTCAAAAGCTTTGATCTGTGAATCAAAACGCTGTATCTTCAAGCTGTGGTCTGAAGGGAGAAGTTTAGGCTTCAACCACTTCAGCTTGTGTTGCCACTGAGAAGGGTAGTCCTGTCTTTGCAGAGTCTTATTAGAGTCCCTCTTGGGTTGTTGCTAGCATTTATGCAGCCTTGTCAGGTAATCCCTCTGGCTGAAAACTAATTCACTTCTTCGATGAGTTTAGTTTTTACTTGAATCACTTCCTCGATCTTGCTGTCAGGTGGGGCTGCTGGCACAAGCAATAAGGTGAGAAGAAGAAGAGGGTAGAACTGGTTCTTTGGGCAGTAGTATGGATTTATAACCAGCTAACTGTGGCCTTAGTCATACAGCTGACTTAAAAGATTGCTAGCTACAATGATTTTCACTTCAAGCCTTAAAGCAGGTGGATCTTTGCTGACTTTTTTTGCAGTTTCTAAGGCAGAACTTCAGAACAGATCAAGATGCATTAAATCCATGCTTGAATGTCATGGAGAGACAAATGAGACACGAAACTAGCAGATGAAGACTTGATGGACCTTAGCAAAACTTTGAAAAATCACTATGCTATATTTTATGTTGCAACATCCTTGTAAATTTGGCTTGAAAGTATGTAATTGTGGTGTCATTTTGGAGTTCTACGTACTGGTATCGATTTAGAAACAAATAAATGAATGTTGACATTTATATATAAATAATTTCTAAGACTGGTGGTTATTGAAGATAGAAAACGGTGCTGTATGCTGCCTTACAGCCTGAGAAAGCAAACCAACCATTAGAGTTCTATGAACAAAAGAAATCCCAACAAATCCTTGGTGGATTAACTTCAGTATTTTATAGCTGACAATTCTGAGTGATTCATGCATGAGTGAATTTTTGTATTAGAACTAAATAATGAAGTTTACTTAAAAATCAACACAAGAGTTGCTTAATCTGTAGCATTTCTTAATTGCAAAGCTGTGTCGTGGAAAATGCAAATTAAGTATTCTGCACAATTGAAATTTCCTCAGCAGTTGGATACAAGGCAAATCTAGTACCTGATAAATCACTGAAAAATTGGAATAAAGAAAGGCTTTTTGCAATAAGGCTAAGAACCATCATGTCTGAAGAACCAGGATCTTAGCTTCTTTCTCTACCTTAGCTCATTTATTAGAGAGGAAAAAAAAATCCCTCTTGTGGATGCTTAATTCCCTGTGATGATTCAATTCACAAGATGCCCAACCCACTCAATTTCCCACACTTGTGCTGCTGTGACTCTGAAGAGAGTTAGCCAGAAGCAAGTGCTCATTGATAAGTCCTTCTTCAAGAAAGGGCAGATCCATGAAGATGGAGAGGTGACTGGGCTTCTGCTGTTGCCTGTCTCCATGTTCTAGGAAGTGAGGGGACGAGAAACACCGTGGAAGTGTGAACTAAACTGCTTTTGTTTGAGGGGAAGGATAGTCGGAAGAATCTGTGAAATAAATATTCGGTGTAGCAGAGGAGTCAGAAGAAATGGTGCTGTATGCCTGGCTGCAGAGAACAGTAATCTTGGAAACAAAATCGCTGTGTGTTGTGATTTCACAAGAGCTTACGGAGTCCTGACTGAATTGAATGGGGAAGTGTGTGCTTCATACAGCTCTTTTTCTCTAAACACCCATATGTTTAGGCTCATACCGTCATGGTGCATTATATTTAGGCTAGCTTCTTAAACTTCTTTGTAGTGGTAGGAAGAAGTATCTTAACCCCAAATAAGCAAGGAAAGCTGTACACTAATTGCCTGTTATCTTTTTACCTGATCCTTGTAAGGTGCTAACTTGTAAAACTATCTAAATTGCCCAATTATTTTCGTAGCTAGCTTTGAAATTGTAGTAACTCTTCTTTTTCAAAGGAAAGATAGATTTCATTGTTGTTTCAGTTTTATTTGAATGCAGTGACTTGGGCTAGTTTAATCTGTATGTTTTCATTTGGTGGTCTTCTTTTTCTAACCGGAAAAAACGGTATTTTTAAATAGTTTATGTAACTACTGAGGCAGTTACTTAATTCTTAAGTTTTATGTTACTGTGAAAGGATTTTTTTGTTGTTGTTCTCCTGTGCTCTCATGAGGGAAGAACTCAATTTTAGAAGTTATTAAATAAACAACTTATATTATATTACATTTATTATTGCATATTAAGGGGTTTATACTTATTTCACCTAATATGTGTGTTTTAACTGTTAGTTAATGGAACATAGTGCTGCTAGTCAATGTGTTCTTTGGAGCTGTAAAACGTACAGGTGTTGTCTTGAACCTATTTTTATCCATCAATATATGGAAGACGAAAACCAGTTTTCCTGCTTTTTCAGTTTTGTAACTTGTTTCTCAGTTTCACATGGCTTGATTGTTTAACTGCAGTATTTTGAATAAATTGACTTGAAGCAGTAAAATAGACTGCCATCAGAGAGTAATTTAACACTGTAGTGTACTTTGGTTCTGGGGAGGAAGCGAAGGACCTGGTCAGATTAATGGATTATCTTCCTTAAAAAATTAGGCATTGAGCATGTTATTAATACTGTAGTTTTAGTCAGTTAATGTTAATTTAAGTTACAGATAACCTAAGACATAACATAGTTTGTAATTATAATCCTGATAGGTTTTTTTAACAATTAAATATTTTCCTAAACTAAATGTTTTCTCATTTTTTTAAATGTCCTTGATTTTGATAACAGGTAGATTTTTCCAGTTTTTATTGGTGGATGTTTATGGCATATGAAATAAGACAAAATAGTGCCTGCGTTTTGTTCTGTCCTAGGTGATTTGCAAGTCAGATGCTCCTACAGGGGATGTTCTGCTTGATGAAGCTCTGAAACACATAAAAGAGACCCAGCCTCCTGAAACAGTACAAAATTGGATTGAACTGCTTAGTGGTAAGCTTTGGACATAATGTATTTGCCTTTTTTCCCCAATAAGGCTAATTATCTGGCATCACTAGAGATTATACTGTAAGGTTTTGGGGGGAAAAGTATGCAAAAAAGTTAATTAGTCTGTCCTCTAGGGTAGTCTCTTGTTGATTGTAGCCTTTAATCAAATACTAAGTAACTGTTGCTTTTGACTTAACGTGGTGCAGAAAGGATCTAGATGGAAGTGTCAGAAGACATCTCAACTCAGTGGAAGAAAAGCCTTCCGCTGACTCTGAAGTAAATCAGAACTGCACCCTGGAGATCTAACTGCCTTTCTCTGTAATTGGAAATGAGGGTTAGTGGAAGTTTGGACTATAGGTGTATGGGTTCAGTATGCAGTTCTTTTGATTAAAAAAAGGAGATAAGGAGTTCATTGCTCAGATGTATAAATTGAGGATGACTTGGCAATTAGTCATATAGAAACAGTACACAGTCAGGAGTTCTGTTTTTTCGATCAACTTGGGAAATGTAATAAATATTTTCAAATATTAGATACTTCTTGTTTGAAAGAAAGTCTTCAAGATGAGTACTTTGCACACAGCTCTTACTACAAAGCTAGTGAGCTGTTGCCAAAAGATGAAATGTCAATTAGATTTCATCTTTACAATTGCAGTTAACATTTTTCATGTACCTCGTCAGCACTCGCATCCTCAGGATGCATAAATTAAACTGAAATTAACAATGACCCTCTTTTAACATGTAGTGCTTTTACTGTTTTGTTGGGGGTTTTTTTCTGTAGCCAGAATTCATCACCAGGGTTTGTCTGTTTTTAAAAAACACGTAACATGCAGCTTATTGGAGTAGATCAGGGCAGTACTTCAGTTGTGCAAACAGCACAGGAAAAACCCCACTGTTTTGCCAGTAACATGACTCTGCAGGTAGAGGGTAATGAGACTTGCAGTTTTCTATCTAAATCTATTTGTTACTTGTAACACCCGATAAGTAAGAGTTTCAAAAATGAGCAAAATCTCTCCACCATTCTCTGCCTTCTTGTTTTCATTTTGTTCTTCCCATTCGTCCTGTACCACCTTAAACAGCCTTCCGTGCACACCAGTTCATACTCCGGTCCTTGCCATCCCTCCCCTCTTGCTCCTTGACTGTCAGGCAGAGCAGGGAGAGGGGAGAACAAAGCAGTCCTTGTCAGCAGGGGGCATGGCTGCTACTGTAGCCCTGCAGCCCTGTTCTTGCTCAGCTCTCCTTTTACAGCCTGCAAAAACAATTCATTTTTCTTGTCCCGAATACATAATTTGTGCTGACATTTCACCTTCTCTCCCAGTGCAGAGCACATCAAGTTAGTACGGATTCAAAAAAGGTCAACTAATGAATGAACAGTGTTGTAGGTTCTCTTTGAGCTAAGTTAAGGTTTTAGTGACCCTGCTGAGCTTTGGCTGTGGGAAGATGGTTATTGTCAGTGCTGTGGCTAGGACTTGGATCAATCATTTTTATTTACATATAGTGAGTAATTACTGGTTCCTGGATGACACCAGGGTTCTTTGCATTTTCCATGGTTTAGAGGACTGCCCTTTGAAGAAAATATTTGTGGGGTTTTTTTGATAAACTCTTCTAGAAATTTGCTTTAGGGCCTGATCCTGGAAAAATAGCTACTCTATCTGTAATTATCAGCAAAGAATGCTGCTTAAAGTTAGAGTATATACGAGTTCAAAGCCATCATGGAAATATTTGTATGTATATGTAAGGTGTTGTTTGCCAGGCTGATGTTGTTTATAAGATAGCCTCTAGGGGAAGCAAGTGTAGGGAATACAGAAGTTTGCATCAAAACGGCAGGTCTTCCTGTAGATGTAATTAACATCTGTGTTCGGACGAGCAAGCGTCTGTGTAATTGAGGAGACTGGTCACAAGGTGTCCCCACAGTACTGATTTTTATTACTGTATAGCCACATCCACTTAACAAATTTAGAAAAATCTAGGAGATGGCCTTTGCCCTGTGAAATGCTTTAAGGAAACTACTTTTGTGTGTGTTTGTGATAGTGTCGTTTATGGTCAAGCTGGGGAATTGCATTCAATGAGGTGTGGGCCCTGCAGGGACCTGAGTAGTTCAGGCCTGTGTGAGTTTTCTGTCTTTTCACTATGTAGTTGGTGTCACCTCATTTGTTTACTTAATTTGGCTGTCACTTGGATACAGTGTATGTCACCGTCACAGTGGAAAAAACCTTAAACGTCATCTGTGGTGGTGGTTGTTATTATTATAATAATATATTTTAAAAATGGATTTTTAAAAAGCTTTCTGATACAGAAACAAACTGATACAGAAATTCTCATGTCTCATAGAAAAACCCCAACTGCATAAGAAATACTTAATTCTGTTTCTTCTCTTGCCTTTGAAAATGTATAGCCTCTTTTATATAAGCAGGGGGTTTTAATACTTAAGATAAATCCTTAGGTAAGTTGGACCTAAAATTTTTAGTTTAAGTAAAGGTAGATTTCTCAGTGCTTAAAAATTTTAGCTTTATCAGTAGCGGTTGATGCTCATTTTGTGCTTTTTAAACTCTCTTCTCTGTGCACACACAGTCATGCACTCTGAAGGGCCAGATTTCTCCACCTTAACAAAAAGCATTAAAAGTAATTTTTATAGAAATGTTAAGGCCCCTGCCCAACATGTTCTCGTGTGTACACACACCTCCCCACCCTCACACAGTGCATGGTGACTGTTTCACCTGATGGGGGCAGGAAGGGAGGTAAGAATGAAAACCTGAAGCAACAGAGAAACGCACAGGGTAGCTGTGCATTAACTTGTCTCTGCGGCAGAAAGAAAGGCAATGACACTTCCTCAAATCTCTGAAATGGTAGAAGGCTGGAAGCAGACGAATGCACAAGATTGGAGGAGATGCTTATTTTTATTATTAAAAGTAAACTCTTTCTACATGAATGGTTTGGGTTTATGGGGTTTGGTTTTTTTCAGTACGAGACTGCTTATTTGTCATATCCTTATTCAAGACATGGCTTAGCTAGCATTTTGTCCAAACTTTAAATGTACACTGAAGCTCCTCCAAGGAGGCTGTCATGGTCTTTCTCTCTGCCTATATCTGAGTAGGTCAGAGATCAGAGAAATTCTGACGTTAGCACAATGCATTAGTGTAATAGTCAGCTATATGCATTTGACAGCTCATTCCGCACCACGGGGGGGCAGGGGGGGAAAATCACTGTAACAGTACAGCTTAAACTTTAGCTAACTTTTGGGTTTTTTGCTTGCTTTTTTAGGTGAAACATGGAACCCATTGAAGTTGCACTACCAACTACGAAATGTCCGTGAACGGTTAGCCAAAAATCTAGTGGAAAAAGGTGTACTGACAACAGAGAAACAGAACTTCCTTCTTTTTGACATGACTACGCACCCTCTCACCAACAACAATATCAAACAGCGCCTCATCAAGAAGGTTCAAGAAGCAGTTCTTGACAAATGGGTGAATGACCCTCACCGCATGGACAAGCGCTTGCTGGCACTCGTTTATTTAGCCCATGCTTCAGATGTTCTGGAGAACGCTTTTGCCCCCCTTTTGGATGAGCAGTATGATTTAGCCACAAAGAGAGTGCGGCAGCTTCTGGATTTAGACCCTGAGGTTGAATGTATGAAAGCCAACACAAGTGAGGTTCTGTGGGCTGTTGTAGCAGCTTTCACAAAATAACTGCATCCAGACTGAAGCGTTCTCTCTTCTTTCATGTAAACCAGTTGTTTCTCTTCTATTGACTATTCATGTTTTCTGTAATTTGTACCTTCTCACATGATGAATCGGCTCTTGTTTAATGGGAATTATAAGTGGTGTATTCCCTCTTTCTCTGTGTATCTGTATACAGGATTCTGCTGGTACAAGAGACCTTCCTGTTTAAAAACAACAGAAAAAGGGTTTTACTGCCATATTGGCATTCCATTTCCTGTTCAGTTTGAGTTATCTGAAACATTTTGTCTAATCTATTTTTCATCTTATTGTTACTGAAGTGGTTTAACATGGAAGGCACCTCAAAGAGGACATGTGCATGGAGTTGGACCACTAGTCTCAGCTCATACAGGTGTGTGCATGCATCAATACTTCTGCAGTACAATTCATCACAGGTTAATAAGGGCCTTTTTAAATCACCAAAGCTCCATGTTGAATGTCTATCAGGACATTTTATACACAGATGTTATTTCAATTATATCTAACAAAATTACTTTAAAAGCAGAAATGCCATTAAGCAGCTTTGCCAATAGTTCCTGTAATATGCCCCAGAAATTTTACTTTTCATGCAAGTGTCTTGCATACTTATATTTTCGTTAGAACAATAGCTGAGTCATAAGGCTAGTATAGAAAGGTCCAATTTTTTCATAAACCAGTTTTGGGATGGGATACATTCCATTATATTGTATATATAGTTCAAATTGTATATTAACAACTGCCCCATCTGAGTATTTTGCAAGATAGTTGTACACCTGGTGCCCCTTACTTGCTGTCAGCCATTGCCATTTGACGGAAAGAAAGGCCCTGTGTAAAGAGCATGTATGTGAAAGCCATTAGTTTCCAGTGTCTACAGAGTTTGCCATCCAGGTATTCTCAGTCTATGCATTGCCTTTGGTAATTAACGTACAGAAAGAGACCACTTTCTATCATTGTTCGTACTTTCACACCCCCCACCCCCCACCCCCCCGTATGGAAGAGGCTCGTGACCAGTATGATTCTTGAGTGCGGTTTTTAATTTTGTACACAAATTAATGTCTGTCTTTTAAACCTCATAATCTATTTTACACTTTAAAAACGAGAAGTCAGTCCTAGCAGGTGTTGCATGTAAATGGTTAGTAAGTAATGACTGCAGTTCAGATGATGAAGATTTCTGTAATGGGACGCTCTGCTATATATTTTTTAATATACAATTATGCTGATTAGCACACTATTGTTAAAAAAATGTAAAACTTTGGCTTCTTAAAATTTATTGCCTCTTTGCCACTGCTTGTTATCTCCCATTTGTTTCATGGTGTAAATATTATGCATTGGAAAAATGAAACATTGATTTATAATTTTTTTTCTCCATAACAGTGCAGATTTATAGTGGGGCTTACAGGTGTTTAGAAACTTTTTTGGTTAATATTCAGAGCAAGAATAGTAGATGGTGTATAACTGTAGAGTTGAAATTTAAGGGATCCCTTAATCTGTATACTAGCTTTTTACCTACAGTAAATAAACTATGATCTTGAAAGTGCCTAAAACAGAGCAAGCATGTCATTTTTAGTTTTTGTTGCTAATTAGAAAGGTTTTATTGCTTAACTGAAAGCTTTAGTTCATATCCTTCTTATTAGAAAGGGAGAGTTTATATCGAGTAGATCAAGCCGACCTGATCGGCGGTGTCGCTCAGATCTGGGATTCATGGCTGAGACAGACCGAGTTAGCTTGTGACCATGCAGCTGTGCCTGCTGTGGGTAGACCTCTTCTGTCTTGAGCGCAACTATACAGCCTCATCTATGACTGGACTTCCAACATTTTCCATCATTTAGATGCTTAAGTAGTTGACTTTAAAATACAACTTAAATTCATAGTACCTATATAGCCTTTTTTTAATAAAGGTTTTTAAAATATGGTCCTTAACATTTAATGGCACGCTGTTCTTTCAGTTCTTAAATGCCATTTCTTTAGAAAAATGAAATTAATATTATATTGTAAGATATTTCAAACTCTGGTTTACAAATAAAAAGAACACAAACAGTGTTCTCTCAGTTGTACGATCCTGTGTTTAAAACTTTGAGGAGCTTGGGCATGAACTTCAGATGTTTTCTTTTAAACATTTCAAAACGTGATTGCTTTAAGTGGAGGGCAAAATGAAAGCTGCCATGTTGCTCTTACATTTGACAGCTTGTAGAATACTTTCTATTCTTGATAGTTTATGCTAACTCAATGCTTTCATTGTCTCTCCTGTTACCTGTTTTCTCATTTTCTGTTGCTCTTTGAGAGGAAAGTAATTAGGTAGAAAGGTCAGAAAAACAGTAATCAGGAGCAAGTGCACAAAACTTTTAAAATGGCTTTGAAAATCATAAGCTACTTGAAACATGCTTCAGACTGACATGGCCCCTTTTCTGTCCTCTTAGCTTCATTCTGTATTTTCCTTATTCCTGTTGGTTTCATGTTAGGTTGTGGAGGATATGGGAGTTTTGTCACCATTACAGACAACATGGTTTAAAAGAAGTCCCTATTTAATCCCCTCCAGAAAGAGGCTGGGTTTTTCTGTTCCTGCACACTCCCCCACCCAAAGATAATGGCCTTACAGTATTTATCAGCTTTATTTTACTTAAAGATAGAAGCTCTGTCTGTGATGGGGAGCATTTTAGAAGCTCTGTCTGTGATGAGCAGAGTTCGTACTGGGTGTGTCAAAGAACTTTGATGTAAGTAATGAAGGTTTTGTGAAGAGCAACAGTGTCTTTTGCTAGACTACCTGGCATAAAGCTGGGTGTGCAGGGGAAACAGGTGAGCTTTTTCTTTTTTTTTTTTTTGGACTTTTGAGTCCTGTGTTGTGCTTTAAAGAACCCAAAGCCTCATGTGTACTACCAGACCTTATGTCTGACGAGGAAGGTAAGTTTGGTAGGTGCTGATTTAACAAACATCCTTGCCTTAGTTGCTGTTTCAGGTTCTAATAAAATGGTTAAACATGGGGGACTGCTTTGTTCTGCTGAGATTTGGGTACCCTTCTTCCTATCAGCTGCTACTGCAGCTCTTGGATAGCTGGAGACCTGGGTTTAAGACACTTGTCTGCTCCCAGGCCTCAGCTCTCACTAGCTGCTTAAAGTGAAGACTGCTATCCATAGCCTGAACTTGCATGTGTACCTCAAAGGGAGAAGATATATTATTGAGGGAAGCATTCTTTTAAAACAAGCTTTCAAGTTAATGTCAAAACCAGAATTTTGAAAGTTAAATCCCGAAGCAGTGNTATATATATATAGTTTTACAGTCCTTGAGATTTACATCTTCCTCTCCTGTGTTGCTAGAGATGGTGTTACAGTGCTCCTGTATGGGATGCTAGTGAAACCTGTGTGCCGTACATGATGCTTTCGAGGCGAAAGTTGCATGAATTGGCTGTAAAAGGCTGGTGACTGAGTGCTCGTGTGTTCATGCCCATTTTTCCTACAAAGTGAAGATATGTATTAACCAATGTGTTCTCTGTGAACTGGACTGAATCTGTACTGAAACAAAATAAAGCACCCTTTCAAGCTATGAGCTGCAAGTGGTTACTGCGTTATCACATGCATGCAATCCCTAAAGGAATTTCTTTTTCATTTGCTGAGTAATTTCCAGTTTTTCTCAGGGCTCTGGTCTTCACCAGTTTGGGAAACAGAGCTTCAAGATTTCCATGGAAGCCTCCCTTCTGCCTCAGCTGGGCTTCAGGCACTTTAGGTAGTCAAAGGCTGTTATGTCCTCCTCTTCCCTATTGTCCATCTGTCCGTCTATGTGGAAGGAGGTTTCCAGCTTCAGATAAGTACAAATTTCTTGGAAAAAGTAACTCCTTTATTCTGTGGCAATGCTTGATGTATACAACAGTTTAATTACTCGGGAAATGAGATGCTGCCAAGCGCTTTGTAAGTGCCAAGTACAAAGTGTGATTTCAGGTGTGTGTAGGAGGTGGCCTTCTTGGGTAGGAGAGGAGGATCTCTGGATGGGGAAGAAGCATGGTCGGACCTGCTGCCCGTGTTAATCTCTGAATAAGATCTGGGGTCTCCTCCCATTGGCTCTTGTTTTCTCCTGCCTACAAAACTGCAGCGAAGCCTGTGAAAAGCTGACAGTGGGAAATGCCTCCTGACTCAGGAGGAGAAAGCTGGTTCCTAAGACGACAGAAAAGAATGGAGGAAGAAATGCTGATGAGTTGTAACCTTTGGCTGGCTCCCCCACCCCTCCCCCTACCTTTCTGCATTTCCAAACAATTTGCTGTTTCGGCTTTCTTTCTTGACTTTGGCCCCTGGTCTTCTCTGTTTCTCCTGTTTTCCCCATTGCTTCGTGACTTCCTCTTTCATGCTCGTGAAGGAGTAGCACTGATTTCCAAGGGTGTTTCCACTCCTGCCTCTTTATTACTTTTTTTTTTTGCTTTCAGTGTTACAGTCAGCTTGAGGTTGACTCTCCCGTTAGCCTGTCCTCCTAGTCGCTTTCCCCTCCGCTTGCATTCCCTGCTGATGCCTCCAGGAACCTCCCCTTCTTCAACAAATACGTTTGTCACTGCTAGCTGCCTCGGTGGCTGGACTGAAACAGCTGGCCACCTGCTACAGCTTCTAACACATGGTTTGTTAAGGTGGCCAAAAACTGATGCTAATTTACCTTAAAATTACCCTTTGCCTACTTCAAAAGCATGCTGTTGCGCATGCAGCTGAGGATTGTAGATTTGCCTGTTCTCTGACGTAGGTAGATCTTGTTCCTGAGACACTGCTCTAAGGACTTGCTATCACTTACTCAAGCTTTTCCTACAGTGAGAGCATTATATACAACAGTAATTTTCCCTTTTGGGGTCTCTGCTTGTTAAAAAAGAATTGAGTTTGTGTTGCATTTCAGAAAAGCATCTTCTATTTGGCTATTTATTTTTTATGGAAGTTGTAGACACAAGTTATTTGGAAGATTCCTTTGCTTCTATTTAATTTATTTAAAAGAGACAAGTGGGAGAAGAAAGAGGGACAGATATATTGTGATCATGTAAGCTGTTTTCCTGGAAAATAGACTAAGATATTTTAATTTTTCATTTTTGCGTTCTTGACTCCCAATACGTCGTTAATTTCCTTTGCATCTAGTGCATCTGTCTGCTCAGAAGGGATTTGCCATCGTCTAATGCATTAGTCCTTCAAATTTATCATCTGGTGCCCCTTCCCTTTGTAAATTTATTCAAACCTTTCATAAATCTTTCATTTTTTTTCTCCCTTAGCCCTGGGATTGATCTTGACGGCGGGTGTTAGGAGAAGACTTTGGTGGTTGTAGAGCAGAACGACGGGCAGTTCATAAGCTTTCTTTGCCACTGCCAGGGTGTCTTTATAGGTCCTTCTTTGTTTCCTGTCTGTTCAAATGAAACCAAATCATGTCCCAACCAGCTTTTAAAATCCTGCTCTGACTCCTTCAGTTTCTGAGGACCTCAGTCTGTTCTGAAAATAAAATTCAGCTAAGTCGTGTATAAGTTTTGCAATGGCAAAGAGAACAACACCTACACACCATTAAAAATCTCGGGCCTCGTATTCAGAGGACTCGCGGAAGGAATTTAGCAAAACCAGGTCGTTTCTCCAAGCAGCAACCTCGCAGTAGCCCACCTCCCCTGGGGCAGTAACCAGAAACCCTTGGCAGAGAAGTCACACTGGTGCCTGAACAAAGACTTGTCCGAGGGAGCTTCCTCCCCTGGAAAGGTCTGAGATTCCTGAGGTTGTTAATCTTATGCCATGTTCTTAACGACATTTTGAAAAGATCTTGTATGGATACATGCTTCATTACTCTTTTCCCCCCTGGTGAAATCGGGGTTGGCCATGGGCCAGAGGTTAGGAAGACTTGCTGCCTCCTGGGCGATGTGGGAGCTGCTCTCCGACCAGGCAGCCTACGAACCGTCATGGCCGTGACAGACCAGAGCATCTTCCCCTGGAGGTTGCTCTCCACCAGCAGTCTTGTGTGCCCCAAGGAGAACTTTGGGGTTGAAGAGTTTCTGTGAGCGTGGTGGAGGAGACTGGAGAGCTGCCCGCCGAGGGGTCTGGCTCGTGCCCACCTGTGGACACACTGCGGATGGGTCTGGGGCTGCGCTTGTGCCTGCGTGGGAGAGGAACAGGCGGCTGTTCACAAAGGTTTCAGTCATCGAGGAAAACACCACATCGTGTGGGTGAGTGGTTGTACTTGAAACAAGGGAGTGCGTGTGACCTTCCTTAAACTGGAATACGTACAAATAAAACAGGCCTGAAATAAAATGCAATTATAAACACATTTGGAATAACAACTGAGGTCTGTTTGTTGGATACGTTGCAAACAGGAAATGGAGCTAAATCCACTGCATTAATAAATGCCTTGCTGCAAATATGTTGCCTGATGTTAGGCCCTAGTTATTGAGAGCTTCCTTCTGAGATCTAGCTGAAGATTAACATGCATTTTAATATACCCAAATCTGAGACACTTAGCCAAAGACTGCACAAACACCACTGACGTGCAGGGGAATTTGTACACAGCATTTTATAGACATTTAAACTAAATTCTTACATTTTCCTTTAAGAGGAAGCAAAATCATCTTTTGATTGTACTGAAGTATCCTTTTTTTTTTTTTCCTTCTTTCTTCTGTAGAGAATGGACAGGACCTGCTGCCAAGATCACATATGGTTGACAGTCAGCACAAGGGCTAAGGATTTGTGAGCCATGAACAGCAGAAATGTCTGGCACGTTTTCATTTACTCTGCACAGCGATGGAGAGAAGCAACCATTACTGCGGCCTTAATTGAAGTGTCTCTTCAGAAGGTAATTGCTTAGAAGATAACTAGAGGCACGAGCAGGTTGGTGACTACCCTGCTCTTGGCGTGTCTTGCAGGTTGTGTTCATCAGCGGCACAGAAAGGAGTTCAGAAAGCTCGAGAGTTCACCCTGTGGGGTTACAGTAATGAGCAGGGTTTGGGTCTGCGTGGTCCTCAGCTGTTCAGTTGTGCAGGCAAATGGGTCCCAGCTCTCCCACATCGGTGTCTCTGGGCTGCTCAGGGCTTTGCAGATTTGCCACTTGCCGGTTTCAGATGTGCAGCCAACTGTCAAGGCTGCCCTGGAAGCTCGTCTCCTCTCCAAAGGTTAGGAGCCCTGTGCCTGTAAGCTTCCCACACTCGGTGCTGGAGATCTAGAGGGTTCACAAGGGAGCTGCATGTATGCTGTTTCCAGATGAAGCAGCCCGTAGTGAACACCGTAAGTCCATCAACGAGAGGGAGACAAGCAAGTGACACAAAATATGGGGAAGCGCTGATGCCCTCTTCTTTGCCCGCACCGGAGCTCTGTGTGTGCCCCGACAGGTTGGGATGGAGGGGGGTGGCCAGCAGCAGGGACTGTGCAGAGAGGCTGGGTGTACACAGATCCGTAGGGCTGGGTGGGATTCATCCCACGGGGCTGAGGGCGATGGCAAGCTTCAGCTGGGAAAAATCACGGTGACCTGCGGAAATCCTTGGGGACTGTGCCAGTGCTGCGCCCATCTTTGAGATGGAGAAACATGGTACAGTCAGACTTGTCTTAAGTCCCAGGCAAGCGCGGGAAGAACAGCCTCTCGAGTCCACTTCCAAACATGTAACAGGGCAGCAAGGGACTAGGGAACGGGCAAAGATTTATGAAGCACAAATTGGAACTGACAAAAAAACCTGCCTTCTGTGATGAAATGCCTGGCTGTGGGGATGGTGAGGGCACAGTGGATATAAGACCACTTGGCTTCAGGAAGGCTTTCAACACCATCTCTACAGCACTCTTGGAAATAAGCTGTGGAAGTATGGGCTGGAAGACTGGACTGTTATGTGAGGTGAAAATGGACTGGACCACTGGGCTCCAGTAGTAAACCGGGGCTAATACTGTTCAGTAGCATCATCAGCCACCTGCATAAAAAGAGAAGGCACATTGTCCTTGTGGATCACAGCACGTTAGGTGAGAGTGGTTGACATGCCAAGTGGAACAGTTTCAAATCAGAGGGACACAGCAAAGCTTGATGCTGGGACAGGAGACACCTGAGGAAGTTCAGCAAGGAGAAGTGCAGAGTCCTGTGTCAGGGAGAGGAAAAAACCCAATGTACTGGTGCAGGCTGGGGGCCGAGTGGGAGTGGTGCTTGCTTGAAAGGGCATGGACCATGTTGAATATGAACCACCAGGACACTCTCATCACGATATGAAGAAGGTGGGCAGCAGTCTGAGGGAAGTTGTTAGTCCCCTCTTCTCCGCAACGGAGGTCTCACTCACATCAGCAGTAGTATCATGTCCAGCTTCAGGTCCCCTCGTCCAAAAAAGATGTTGAGAAAATAGGGTCCACCAGGGCTATCAGGATGGTCACGGGCCTGGGGGACATGCCTACAGGAAGAAGTAGAGGAAACTGGGATTGTTTAATCTAGGGAAGAGAAGGCCTAGGGGCCCACAACTGCTTGGGGTGGAAGTTACGAAAATAATAGGTACCAACTGATTTCAGTAGCAGCAAATAATATACCAGTCAGTGATAGTACCAGACTGCACCTTTGGAGTTTTCAATTGGAGTTTATGAAAATTTCCTCGCTAGGCGGGTGGTGCGGCCCTGGGACAGACTAACCAGAGGCGTTGTGGTGTCTCCATGCTTGGAGGTCTTAACACACTTGTCTAGACAAAACCACAGCTGACCGGATCCAGTGTTGGCAAAAACCCTGCTCCAAGTGGGAGGTTGAGCTGGATGACCTCCAAAGGTCCTTCTCAGCTAGCATTTCTGTAATCCTGTGATCAGCTGCATTGCTTTGACTGTGACTGCTAAATCAGATACTCCAAAAAGGTTCCTGCTCAACAAGCTGGTCAAATAGCAAAGGGAGAGATTGGGAAATAGAGGGTGGTCTGCTCTTGTTTTGTCTGAGCAGAAGAAAAGCAGTCCTCACAGTATTATTCAGCTTTGTGCTGAATGCCCCAAAATGTTATTAAAAACATTATTCAGTTCTTTCATGGAACTAGATTTAGGTGCAGATTTTGAATGTCTAATTTGACTGATAGACTGGAGATATTGCCGGCCAGATTGCCAGAGTCGACATTTCTTTTGCAAGATGATGTCAACATCAGGCAGGTAATGCCTGAGGAGACCAAGGTAGTCTCACCCAGGCAGCAAACCCCAGTCAAGGCACCAGACCTGCCTGGAGCACGGCACTGGGGGATTTGGGGAGGGGGAGAAGCTCCACACCTCTGTCCACTACTGTCAGAAAAAAATGGGCTGAGAAATTTTTTGAGCAAAGCCATGCAAGTCCATGGGTGTTATTTATAAAGTTGTTTCACCATTTCTAGCATTAAGGAAAGGATCCTTATTGTGGCTACTTCTGTTAAACCAAAGGAGGTGGGGAACTATTTTGCAAAAGCATGAATTTCCAGGATATTTTCAGCAATACATAGACCCGTCACTTTGTTCAAAGGCAGGATTACATATCTGCACCAGTGAATTAGGCACCAGAGCCTTTCTTAATTAATACCCACCTGTATTTATGAATGAATATCAAGGAACTTAGTGGTGCAGCATGAACTTGTATTCCCTGCAGGGATCTCTCCTACTGTAGCAGACTGCACAGTGGAAGACTCTCATTTACAACACAGTGCTCAGCATAGGTTCTTGTCATCTCTGATTTTTCAATTCAACCTCATTTAAGTCCAATAAACAAATTGCCACCTCCATCCAACCTCCCTTAGGAAGAACAAAAAGCTAATGTCATTCCAGAAATGAACAGCCAGAGCATCTACTGAAAACTGCCTTTTGTTAACTCCACCATAAGGAGAAAAATCAGCAAGGATCATTTACGGAAAATCAGAAAAAAAAAAAAAAAAAAGAGTCAAAAAGAGTCAAAAAGCAATTCGGGTGCAATCCCAGTTTGCTAAAGAGTTGGATTCATATCATAAATTGTGGAAATTGGGTTTTTTTGTTTAATTAAGTGCACACATAGCTATGTAATTAAAAAGCATGTAGGCGTTCCGGATTTCTTTAGAAACTCCTCACCACTTTCAGTCTCGCTATCTGTCAGCTTTGAGTCACAGGGGATGTGAAGCCAAACTTTTCTGAAGAGCATTAACATCTCTGGAAAAAGAAAGGGTAAGTTTTAAGACAGGTGTCCCATGTTAACGTAAAGAATGATTTACAGCTGCTGCTAGAAACTGGGTCTCTGGGCACGCAGTGGGATGCACCAAAGACAGCAGGGAGCAGGAAGGGAGGGATGGAGCTGTGAGCTGAACTCACCGTAAGCACAGGCTGACCTCAGTACCCAGGGAAATCAACGGCTCGGCACAAGCTTGTTGCCTTTGGAAGTCAGTTTGTTCCTTTACTGCCTTTGTTTATGTGGATATGAGGTCTTTTACAGGTAGCTTTTATCACAAGGCAGACCCTGTGTGTGTTCCAGTAAGCACCTAGCGCTTATGTTGCTGAGTTCTCTAATGCATGAGCTGGACTTACTAAGTTTTTGCATAGAATACACCATACTTTGGTGCTTCTTACTTCTACGACTGAAGGGACAATTCTTGGTCTCCTGTCTGTGTTTTCTCTAAATAAATGACTTAGCTTTCCCTCATGACTTGTTACAATCCACAGTTATTAAAAAAAAAAAAAAAAAAAAGATAAAAGGCATAGTATACCATACAAGTCAAATACTCCAAGTGGTGAAGAGTCATTGTGATATTTCTACTTATCTACAACTTCACGTGCCTTGCTCTGAAATGGCCAAGTTTCTCCTTGAAGCTCCATGAGCTCATGAGGTGGTTGTTAATGAAGGTGACTTTGAAAGTGAGGAGAAACTGCTAGTAAATCCAGCCGAGCCTCCTGACCAAAAGCTGTATCAGTTTCCCACTAGGCATCATGGGTTTTGGCTAAATCAGAATTTCTGGTAAGACATCCTGCCTTGGTGTGAGGATAACAAGAGACGGGGAGCCTTATGCCTCTTTTTCATGGTTCACTAGCTTTATTTGGGTAACGGCTAACGGTGGTGATACTGTGTGGGTGTCCTACATTTCTAAGGCTGGTATCCTCACTGTAACTCCCAGCCTATTATATTGTGATATTTTCCCTCTGAAGATGCATTTACATCACAATTAAGTCACCTCAAAACGTCTTCAAAGACTGATTGAACCACTTAAACTCCTTAAGGGCATATCAGTGCAGAAGAGCACACGCATTCTCCTGGCACAATTATACCAGTAAAATAAAGTGCCAGGCACCAACAGAACTCCCCACAAGGGCGCTGTTGTTTTGGGACAGAAGTAGGTCTTCTTTTCCTTTTCTTTTAAACTCCTTCCAAAGGGATCTTGGAAAGTCTCCCGGTGTTCTCTCCTGCCTGGGGAAAGATTTGGAGGTGGGCAAGGAGCACCTGAGCTTTTGCAGCAGCTTCATCCCAACCACCATGTGTAAATCAGGAGATGGCCTGAGTCCGTGACCCTCTTGGCTGTGGGACGTGAGCTTTCACAAGGGCTAACAAAAGCTCATGACAGTCCCCAGCACTTCTTATCCTTCTAGGCAAGCACAGCACCCTGAGCCCTACTGAGACTCATAAATTGAACAGATATAATATTTTTACAATCACTTATACAGAATAGCCATTTCCAATTTAAAATTCAAGGATAAAGTTGCCTAAGAAGTTTTGATTTGGGGTTGGTTTATTTTTTGAGGGTTTGGTTTTTTTTTTCTTTTGGTAAGTAAAGAGCAACCTGAATACAAAGGCATGAAAGTTCAATGGAGCCTGTTTCAGCCTGTAAGTGGGTCACAAGATGCCAAAGCGCTGAGCGAAATAACACCCACACAAATCAAATAAAGGAGTAGCTAACCTGTATTTAAAAAAGAATAATCTTTATGGATGCCTTAGTCATAGAAGTCTTAGCCATGAAAAATTCAAGACACCAGGCACTTAGTGGAGTAATGGCCGCGGAGGATGCCTCCAAACCTAGGCACAAAATTATCAGACTGACATTAGTAGTTAAATCACCTCCCCTCGATGCCCCAGGGACCTGGGATGCATGCAGTTTCCATCAGAAATAATGAAATTCATGAGTATGAACCTTGGAAGCGGTGTCTAGTGAGGGCTTTAGGGGAGAAAATCTTACCAAAGTACCTCATACAGAAGTTGGCCTTAAAAAAAAACCACAAAAAACCCCCCAAAAAAGCCCAAACAAACTCTCAAACAAACAAAAGACTTGAAGAACTGGGGAGCAGGTAAAACTTTGTGGAACCCTGCACGGTGACCAGCTGACGCTGCTGGACGATGGATGCTGCTGTGGAGAGTGCTGCCGAGTTGAGTGGAGTTGGAATCTGAATAGCTTGAGAGCCTGCTCAGAGGTTTTATCTTTGCTGCCAGTAATTACAGCACAGCCCCAACCAGCACCGCGGTTTGTCTGTAATTACCGTAGGCCTATAGGGTTCCTATAGGAAGTTTTACATATTCTGGTGACTGGGTCTGACTGCTAAGAGCCTGCAGGCAGGCAGCCAGCCGTGGGTACGTGAGGCTGAGCGGCGTGGAAGGACAGGGATTGGTCTCCAGAGCATGTCTTCTTGCAGGAGTAAGGCAGGACCGAAGAGGCTGGCTAGGAAAGGAGAGATGGGAGGCGACGAGCCTCATCCCAAATGCCTGGCGGGGTTAGCTAATAAGCTAACAAACCCTTCTGGCTTCTCCTTGCTGGGGATGGCAGCGGGTAAACCCTCGGCATGCCTGGCCCAGCCTTCCTCCCTTTGCTTATGCCGCCCTTCTCATGGGTGCGCCCTGCAGATGCCTGTGGTGTCCCCGCTGGCGTTTTCCCCAGCCACTCTGCCAGGGGCGTGGGGGACCGGCTGCCTCCAGCTGTCATCTTGCAGTACAGCTGTTGGCTTGGGACTTCCCTGTGTTACTCCTCTTGGTCTTCCCAACAGAGGTGGGATTGCACGGTGGCGGTCAATCCAGGCGCTGGCTGCTGTCCCGGCCTCTGGAGTGAGCTCTCCTGCTCGAGCAGAGTTTGGCTTTCTCTTAACAGACCCACGGAGCCCCTGTGAATCAGAGTGGTGAGTCGCTCAGTTTTAACTTACCTCTGCTTCTCTGCTGGAAATGGACATAACTGGTGATAATGCAGTTGCTCTTCTGCTCTGGGCTTGCCCTGTTGACATCCTGTGGTTTTCTGGTGAAAGAGAAGAGAGAAGGGTACCTCTCCTCCTGTAAAAATGCATTGTATCTGGGGATGTCTATGGACTTCTGAGTATTTGACAGAAAGGAATACTATCCTCCCATGAGCATTACCTCTGATTTTTTTCTTTTCTTTTTTTTTTTTTTTTAAATTGACAGAAAAAACCATAATGGAATAATTTCACAGTGAAAATGATAACAACTGAGATACCAGACAGCAGGAATATAGGGTTATTTGCACCTATTGTAATGTTCTGCATGTGATGTCCTGGCAGCAGAAGTGGACCTTCCTCAGAGAGATGGTTTCCCACCATCTGTCTGAGCCTGCGCTTCAATGTGCCCTGATGCATCAGCCCATGAGCAAACGGAGGATGAGGCCCCCCCACCCGCACCGTCTAATCCAAAGCCCTGCATACTGATGGTATAAATGGCCAGGGTAGAGACTGGCTAAAGAGGAGGATGCTTTGTGTCCAAAATTTGGGACACCAAAAGGAAAACCAACAACACATTATAGAAATGTTTTCTGTACTTGTCAAAATAGCCTCATGTTTGGCATCAGCTTATGGTCAATGCTTTCATGGTCCCACAATGCGCAAAGGATGGGTGACTGTGGAAGTGCAATTAGTGGGGCTTTTCTCATCAAGCTGCAGTTCAGGTCTGTTTTTGGATGCTGATTAGAGCACAAAATATCATTATTGTCTATAAATACAGACCCTGAAATCTGTAGGAAGCCCACTTTACCAGCTGAAAACCCACTTTAGGAAGAAAACTAAAACTCTTGACCTTGAAACAGCTTCCAAATTCTAAAAGCAGCACATCTAGCTAGCTAGCTGCCTTAGTTACAGACATTAATCACTGCTGTATTTTACACAGCATGTAAAATTTAAGTAATAGAATCACTGTCCCCATCGCCTTATTTGCAACTAAAAGCTGATAAATAGAAGCACTGACCTCAGCTGGTCGATTTAACCCGATGAGTCATGGTCTTGGGGCCACATATGCTTCCTCTGCTAATATTCTTGTTCCTATTTATTTTTTAAAGTGTGCTGGCATGCTGTGTACCACAGAATAGCTTCTCTAATGGCCAATTCCAGAAATAGAAATATCCCATTAGTTCCCTCTCCTTTGTCAGGGTTTCACAGTCACCACTTACTCTATACAGAGCCGCAGCATCTCAAAGAGACGAGGGCGGGAGCGCTGCTGGGAGAGACGGAGGATGGGCAGAGTTAGGCTGTCAAGCAGTGAATTCCTCTTGAAGTCCTCCGTCTGAGAAGCACCCTGGTATCTGCTTGCTTTTTTCATTACAGGGAGCTAAGCTGTAGAGAAAGATGCAGCAAACGCGGGTTCCTCCACTCCAGCTGCCCTGGGTAGCTGAGGACCTGCCGTGACAGAGGCATCTGCCCACAGCAACAGCTTTGGTGTTGCTCTCGGTGACATTGTCTTGGCAAAAGGCTGGCGTTTTCATCACAGCTGGAACAAAGAGAGAACAGAATCACGGTCAGTGTGGTGCTTCAGCCGGAGCGGTGCTCCCCAGCAGACCACTTGCCTTGGACTGGGTTCCCCCGGGGCTGGGCTGTGCAGAAATGCAGAGCGGAGAAGCCCTCCTACTATCCCAGCCAGATGTTGTTTGCAGCTCAACTTATTAACTTTGCAGGTTAATATTCACATGTATGATACTTAAATGAATGCCAGCTGACCTCATCACCATATCTGTGTTGATCCAGGCTGGTGAATCACAGTCTTGGGCCCACGCGTGCTTTCCCCGCTGCCGTTCAGATGGGTACAGGCAGGAGTGAGTGTGCAGGGAAGGATGAGAGGAGGCTGGGCAGAGATGGGTGCCCAGCACCCGCGGCCACACAGACGCCCCGCAGCAGACAGGATGTCAGGGTAAGAAGGGATGTGAAGGAGGACTACGGCACCTTGCAGGCTGCTCTGCGTTAAGGAGCATCAAGGGGAGAAATGCCAAAGTGACTGACTGAAGGTATCAGAAATGGGTCCACTAGCACATCATCTGGCACCACCAGAAATGGCATTTGCTCAATGACCTCCCACCAACCCTGTAATTAGGGCCTCAAAAATACTGCAATCACTACCAAATGTTGTATCTGTACCCAGACATGGACCAGTGGCCTCCATGAAGGCAGGAACCTGCCTGGTTTGCAAGACACAGACTTCGCAGGGTCCGGGTTGTCACACGATGCCCCAAAGGCCACGGCTGCAGATACTCCCATGCAGATCTGGCCCCTTGCAATAAAGACCTGATGGGGACCCTTTCTCTGCTGGCCTGCAGCTGAGAAACCAAGCAAGAGGCAGGTGGCTCCCGTGCCTCCGCTCCATCCCCATCTCACGAAGTGGGCACTGTGGGATGTAGCCCGGTAGCTTACGTGGCTGGGTTGCCTTTTCCTCTCCTGCAGTGCCGGTGGAGAGCAGTGGGATTGCACTTGGGTGCCCCTGCAGCCCTTTGGCCCCCGGTACCTGTTCAGATTGCAAATCAGCAATGAAGTATTAAAAAAACCTCAAAAAACCATACATAGATTGAGGTAAAAGCCTTTGGCTGCCTGTGTAACCGCCCCTTGTATTACACAAGCATCACTTAGATCCCTTTGATATTTGAGGTGTTTATGGCACTTAAGACTTCTTTGCTCCAAGCAAATTAACTCAAAATCAGGCTAGGCCTTCCATTAAACCTGACAGATTCATGATAAAGAGAAGGCTTGTTACGTCTCTTGGAAAGAAATAGGAGTATGAACAGCTATTGTGCTGACTCACTTCCATGTGTGAATTCACCGGGCTGTAGAGTGTAATGGGCTGTTAATTCCAGCCTGTAGCGGGATCCTCCTCTCTTCAGGCATATCTCCATTCCTCCCCTCCCCTGCTCAGCTCTCTGAATGGTAATTCTCTGCCTTCTGACTCGTTAACGTCACTGAAATGGGATTTATATGGGGGATATTTAGCAGAATTGCATTAGTATTTGACATTTCAGCTCTTGGAAGTTTTCGATGATGTTATTTGCAAGGACATTTTTTATCGCTGTAAATTGCAATTCTTCAAGAGCGGTGTAGCAGTTTAATTTTCTAGGTCTGTCTCTTTGTCTCTCCCTCTCTATCAGGATTTCTGGTGATTTATTTGATTCGCTGGCCCTTTGGATTTCTTATGCTTGTTACAATGCACCTGTGTCTCAATGACACAGAAAAATGTTCATTTGAAGTAACAGTTCTGGCTTGCAGTGCTTTGGATTTGATACAAAAATAGAACTGTGTAGAAAACTATTTTTATTAGCTTTTTCAGAATTCTAGACCCCAGGTAGTTCAAGCTGAATAACAGCATGTTTTACTTAAAAAGGAAACCAAATATTGGTTGCTTGAAATGGCCACTGAAGGCAGGTCTAGGACCATTTATGAGAGACTTCTGCTGCTTCACAAGACTTCACATCACATGCACCCAGGACTGAAAAAATTCAAGTGTGTAGCTTTTTCCATTAGCCAATGTGCATTTGGTTAGCCTTGGATCTCTCTCTTCTTCTTCTTCTTCTTTTTTTTTTTTTTTTTAATGAGTAAGTACAAGAAATACAAAAGGAACTATTACAGTGCAAAAGCCTAAATGAAAAGATGTTCAGAAAAGGCTGTTGTGGCTGTGCAATGGGGGCGTGATAAAGAAAGACTAAAGCAGCCCAGAGTTTGGGTTTTTTTCCAGAAAATTATTCTGATGAAGAATTTCCAACTGTAACATATATAACTTGGGGAGAAACCCAGACGATTCCAGGAACAAAGAAAAGGGTGCTGCACATACCTTGATGGTAAAAGCTGACAGATTAAACTCAGAATTCTGTCCTGAATATTAGATCTGTGTATGCTTCATGATCCATAAAGACATCCTGACAGTGCACTTAATTTCTGCCTTCCCCTCATTTAACAAGATTATTTTGCCTTTCTTTAGCACTTTACATCTGAAATTCCAAATGTCTTGGAAATGGAAAGCACCTGCCATATGGACCCTGGCTAGATAAAGATGTATTTTTTTGTCCTTATTTGACGTGGCAGAATGTTAAGACATTGAGTTATGGAGAACTCAAAAACCTGTTGAGGAGAGCTGCCTTTGGAAACAGTACATCCCTTTCAGAGCTGCTTGAATTTCCAGAGAAATCACTGCTATTATGAGCAAAAGGATTAAAATATGTTTTCCTTTCTTTTTTTTTCCAAGTTTGGAAATACACATACTGGCAGATGGGCTTTGGTGCTCAATGTTCATTCAAACAGTACTGAAATACTAGGAATTTTTGTCCATGTGTGCAGGCATATAGACCCACATGCACACACAGAAACAATTCCAGGCAGAGTTTTAACATAATTTTCAAATCAAAGCATATTTCAAGGCAGACGCCAGACCAGATTCAAGCTAAATTTGTAGGCTGAGCTCATCAGATGAATGGTACTATCTGACTGCAGAAGATCATAATGATTAACATGTGTGACAAGTATTTTATTGAACAATGAGTAGAGTGTTTACGGGCTTTGTCCGTGGCGGCAAGTGCTTCCCGCTCCCAAGAGGAGAGGACTTCAGAGTGGTGGTCTGCGCTATGAAACCAGGCTGATCCCTTGGTTCTGGTGGACCGTGAACATGGCCATGTTGGTGAAAACAGGAGCGATGCCGGGACCTGTGTGGTGCAGTTGACACACTGGAGGGAAGGGATGCCATCCAGAGGGATCTGGACAGGCTTGAGAGATGGGCCTGTGCAAACCTCATGAAGTTCAACAAGGCCAAATGCAAGGTCCTGGGTCAGGGCAATCCCAAGCACAAACACAGGCTGGGCAGAAAATGGATGGAGAGCAGCCCTGAGGAGAATGACTTGGGGGTGTTGGTAGATGAGAAGCTCAACACGAGCCGGCAATGGATGCTTGCAGCCCAGAAGGGCAACCACATCCTGGGCTGCATCAAAAGCAGCGTGGCCAGCAGGTTGAGGGAGGGGATCCTGCCCCTTTACTCCGCTCTGGTGAGACCCCACCTGCAGTGCTGCGTCCAGCTCTGGAGCCCTCAGCACAGGAAAGACGTGGACCTGTTGGAGTGCGTCCGGAGGAAGCCACAAAAATGATCCGAGGGCTGGAGCACCTCTTTAATGGGGACGGGCTGAGAGAAGAGACAGCTCCAGGGAGACCTTACTGTGGCCTTGCAGTATCTGAAGGGGGCCTACAAGAAAGATAGAGAGGGACTTTTTGCAAGGGCATGTAGTGTTAGGATGAGGGGTAATGGCTTCAAACTAGAAGTGGGCAGATTTAGATTAGATATTGGAAAGAAATTTTTCACTATGAGGGTGGAACAGGTTGCCCAGAGAAGTAGTGGATGCCCCATCCCTGGAAGCGTTCAGGCCAGGTGGGATAGGGCTTTGAGTAATCTGGTCTAGTGGGAGGTGTCCCTGCCCATGGCAGGGGTGTTGGAACTAGATGATCTTTAAGGTCCCTTCCAGCCTAAACCATTCTATGATTTTATGACCTGGGAACCAGTGCTGGCAGCTGACAGGCTGGGGGGCAGTGCTTCTCCAAAACTTGGCTAGTCTCGTAAAACACTTCTCTTTGCACAGCCCTTGATTAATGTAATACTGATTAGGCACTGACTCTGCTATTTGTGCATTAAAGATGTGAATACTCCCCTGGCAACGGATTGCTTTGGCAATGTTTAAGCAGGATTTGGTATCTTGCACAGTTATTTTATAACTCCTTGGTGCCAGTTCCATGCAAGAAGGGGTTTCATCAGTAGTTTTCTTACTATCCTGTGAAGACAGCACACACTCAACAACTATTATGAATTAAATAATCTGGTTTCTCCAAGAGGTATGTGCAGATACTGATTTTTTGGTGCAAAGATGATGTTCAAATTGAAGGAGGTGCTTCAAAACAGTAACTGACTCTATATGTGCCCACATATTTAACAAGAAAATATAATAAATACCACACAGAAGCACTGCTGTAGACAAAAGGAAGAATGAAGAGTTGATCACCTAATAATAGAAATCAAGGAAATCCAAACTTTATTACTTCAAAGAATAATAAACACAGCATTAGAGGAGCTTCGATAACCAGCGCACAATAATAAAGAGGAAGATGACTCATTTGCTAAAGAACTTAGCAAAAAATCTTATCTTGATGAGACACTCTAAGATGATCTTTAGGACCTGTTTTGTTGTTGTTGTTTGGTTGTTTGCTTTGGTTTGTTTTGTGTTTGTTTTTTCTAACCTTAGACTTTTTGCACCTACTTCTCTGGTTTCTGCAAATACTTCTGATTTTTCATACCACTGAAACTGAAGCAAGTGTTGATCTTGGAATTATATGGAAGAGAGCCTTTAGAGAGAACCGTATCTTATATATATTGCAAAATAATCCTAGAGAGGGTTTTACCCTCAGGAGCTTGGAAAACAAATGTTTCTGTGAAGATTTGTAGCTGAGTGTTTGAATCTGAGACACTTTGACCCTTACTATTGACTTTTTTGGCCTGTACAGTATTTATATAGAGTACATATCTTAGACTTTTGCAGCAAATAAATAATTTAATGTGTGCTATCCACAAAAAATTTATAATAAATGTATCTAAGTGTATATTTTCTCACTTGACAGTTTCAATGTTGTTGATAGTGTCATTTTTGTCCCCTACCTTCACCCCCTGGTATGCTGGAAGCAGTCATACTTCTGTGTTTTGTGCTAATTTAAACAAAGTACTTCTTAAGTGTTGCCCATTTTTGCGCTCCGTGGGGAACCCTTTTCATCTGGGGAACTTTATATCCTAGTTGGTCTACGAAAACACAGGCGGAAAGACATAAATGGAGAGAAATCCCTGGTGATGGATTCACAGCTATTGGCTTATTTTTTCCCTCCTTGCTGTAAAGATGTAGCACATTTCAAAAGGCAGTAAAAAAGTATTGGATCAACATCATCTTTTCTGTATTTGTAGCTGGTGATTCAAATTAAAGCTCGGACAAAGTGGAGTGTCATTATTACAGATGATATAAGGCTCTGCAGATCCAAATTGTGGCTGTGGCTCGGAGCCTGGCGTGACTGTTCACTTTCTGTGCACGGCTCCATCTGACTTCCAAGATTTCTCTTATTCAGCCCGTTTAGTCTCATATTTACTGCATCATGTTATGGTGGAGACATATGTAATGTGTTCCCTCTCTTGGGCTTTGCTTCTGCAAAGCAAATTGCTGTCACTGCTGCTGCAGTGGAAGCTGCACGGATACGCTCTTTCAAAGTAAGACATAGTCCTGGAAAAGTTGCTCTGCTACTGAAGTAATTATTTTCAAATAAAATCGGAATAGTGTGCCCACCTGAGGACCAAGACAACTCTAGGTTATTATCATAATCATGCTGGTTAATTTTTCCACATAGATATAGAAATCAACAGGATAGTTCATTTTAGCCTCCTTGTGCATGGAAATTGTAATAGCACAGCCAGTGGTGGCTTGTCCTTCGTCTGCTTTATACCAGCAATATGCACGGGAGAGTGTGTCTGCATAAAGGGCAGAGATGAGAAGAGAGAGGAGCAATATTAAAGATGAAGGATCCCAGTTTTGTTCCATAAACACAGGAAAACACATATCTTACTAGCGGAGCTCACAACGTGTTAGGAGTCACACACACCGTGGTTTTTAAATTTCAGCCTGAATTTTGGAAGCTGCTGGGGGAAAGTGGCAACTCAGGTTAATCAGCCCCAGATACTTAGCAAATATTGGGGTGCTTTTTAGTGTAAGCAGTGGCAGCGCTACGTACATCCCACTTGGATGTGAAGATGATGTGCTGCTTCATTTGCAATTTCTGCTCTACCTGCTGCCAGACGGTCTGTACCCAAGCCACTGAACGAGACCCAAGTGGCATCAAGTCAGCTACAGAAAAACTTCAGAATAACATGAACCCCTGCATCTGGCGATTTCAGGGAGAGCCGAGGGCAGGTGATAGCTCAGCAGATCTGCCTGGATCGCTGGATATTGTCCAGCCATCCCCAGAGCGCAGCAGAAGACGGACGCTGTCAGGGTGGCACGGGTCAGGGGAAAAAATCCTGCTTGCGCTTGGAAAATGTGACAAAATTACAGATTGCGGAAGCTGGCATTGGGTTAAAATGTTGTTAGGGTGACCAAAATGTGATGTGTAGCAACTCTGAAAATGCTCCACGTTTCTGAAAATATGCTTCTGAAATTTGGCCCCACTGATACAGCCACACAAAGTTAGTATGATCTGTGCAGCATTTGAATCCTGAAAACTGAATATTACACCATTGGCTTAACCTGATTTTTCTCCCTGCTTTCTAGTTCCCCCCCTTTTCCTTGGGCTCCAGCTCCTCTTCCAGGTTCCTCTGGGGTCCAGATGAATTTCAGCACCTTTCCCTTACCTAAAATAAAATAAAATGAGATTTTGAGCTCTCTCTGGGAAATGAAGTGTGGAAAACACTAAGGGTTATACTTAATCTTTACTCAGCTAATGTCTGAGAAAAACACAGAATGCTGCTGATGCTATTGACATCTGACCAGGTTGCAGAATATAAGTACTGCAAATCCTGTACATCAATGTTGGGAGATCCATACGCAGGAAACCACATGTAATTAGGATTTTGATGTTCACATTGCAGAAGAGGCGCATAACCTTCAGGAGGAGCTGCAGAAAAATAGTATTTCTCGGATGTGTAAGAGGAGAATGTGAAATATTGCTGGCAGCCTCCAGAATTACTGATTCCAGTTGCAGATAAAGTTGACCTTTCCATACAGATCTGCAGAATAAACCCAACACATATAGAGCATGGTGTCTTTTCTACCTTTTGGCCTGGTATCAGAAGATACAAGCAATGATTGATTTACATTACAAAATGGAATGCCAACTGCTGCCTATGAAAGTACTTAGCAAAAGACATTGTTTATGAGCATCAGCTTTGCTTCCATGCTATAACCCTGCCAGAAGCCAAATGCTCTCCAGCAAGAGCACCAAACCTTCAGCGCTTTATATCGCTATCTTACAATTCATGCAGAAAATGGGAGAAACACATATGACTGACTTTAGAGATATTTAAATGATACTGTTATGTGGGGGGGATAAGAAAGATAAAGCAAAGTCCTTTTTCATACCATTTCTACATTGCTGCAACCCCTGAAATGAATAGAATTGCTCTGATTTGAATGCGAAGGAGTTGAGGCATAATCTGCTCCCTTGTCTTTGCAGCGAGCTGTACAAACAGGCTGGACTGCGGACCTTTAAAAATGAAGATAATGCATAATCGAAGTTAGTGCATGTATATTTTGGTGATTCTGATGCATATGCTGCTGTGGCTGAAGTTAATCCCCACATTTGCATGGCTATCGGCTATTATTTCCTGCCAGAATTGATCACAGGGGACAGCCATGCTCTGAAATAAGGGCTCAGCACTCTGGGCTGCTATCCCGAGGTGCCGTGGGAACCTCTGGGGATTTTTCGTGTCCTACTGGGACATAATCACATTTTTGAACTTGAGAGTCAAAGGGAACGATTCTCAGTGTTTCTTTTGCTTCACCTCATCATCCATCTTGCTGTTGTGAGCCAGCACCATTTCCAGAGAGCTACCTGGCAGCACGGAGGAATTATTTGCAAGCCTGGCTGTTCTCATGCAGATAAATAATGAACAGAGCATCGTTCAAAGGCAGGACCCTAGAAAGGGGGTGAAAAAATCACAGACAGAGACTGAATGTGTCTGATACTGCAGTGCTTTCGGAGGGGCCTCGATCCCTGGTGACCTGGCACTGGCAGGGGCACAGGGCAGCGTCCGCCACATGGTGTCTTGAGCGGTGGCAGAACCTCATACACCCGCAAATCTGTTTTCATTGAAATTTCATGGAACTGTGTGCTGGATTAGCCTCATCCATCCAGGGAACCACCTAAGGGGATTGCACTTCAGCACGAAGATGCAGGAGATACCACATGGTGGGATGTGGTCCTCCCGAGTGTGGCTTCGTTAACTGCGTCCCGGTGTGGTGGCAGTGTGTTTGTCACCAGTGAGGAAACTCAGCGTGCTGCTCGCCGGGAGCTGCTCTGTCCCCCGTCCCAGCAGTCACTACTTGCTCCGTGGGCCTGGGATTTCTGCACTGAAACCAGGTCACCGGCAGGAATCACCTAATTTTTTGTGCCTCATCCCAGAGTTCAGCAGCGTGGAAGGGGTTGGTGTTTTTTTTGTTTTTTGGTTTTTTTGGTTTTTTTTCCTCATTGCATGCTACAGCCTGGCTGGCACCACTGAAAATCTCCCTGCTCGGCAGGGAGGGTGGTCAAGAGCGCACTCTGCGATGCTGTTTTGTTTGCATGGAAGTATTCTGCGTTTGCAGAAAAATTCAGCTCAACGAAGGGCATCCTTTGCGTGGTGAAGTGTCCTAAGGCACTGCCTGGTACCTCGTGCTGATCCTGTCACTGCAACAAGTGCCGCTAGACAGCCCCTCCGCTTTAAACCCTGGGCTTGATTTAGTTATCAGCCCAGACATTGCAGTCATGAGCAATCATCTTCAAAGCAGTGATAGGCAGAGCATCTGGGCCAAACTGTAACGTGATTACCTGACAGAGTCTTTAATAAAGACAATACTTTAGAGACAGTTTGGTTGAATTCTTTTTTTTTTTTTTTTTTTTTAGATTTAATTTTAGAACAGCAGTACTGGAAACACACTCCCTAAGCCTCGTACAGGGGCATGAGTCAGGAAGAGGACTCTGGCTTGAAAGAAAACAGAGAAACAGAGCTGCTGACCATTTCCTTTTGCCGTGCCTAGGAAAAGTGAAGCTGAAAAAGCAACCAAACCTTTTAGAATGTACTTTCATTTTAGCAGTCCTAAGTTTCTAGTAAAAAAGGAACTTTTTCCTTTTTTTTTTTTTTAAATTAAAAAAGGATTCTGTTAGCCCTTATTTTAAAAAACTGGGTAATTCACTGTTCATTTAAATCCTCTTTGGAACTAGCACTGCCTGCTGAGCGAGAACAGAAGATAAAAGCGATACAAGGAAAATACGTAAAGGACTTAAAAAAATCCCGACGTGCCCGAAAATATTAAAAACCTGCACGGCACAACGCCCGCTCCTGGGGGGCCGGAGATTTCAAGCAACTCTTCCAGCGCCAGCCGCCCCCC
>VZSF01005585.1:338208-426646 GCA_013398295.1 Chionis minor | reverse complement strand
GGGGGACGGGCATCGGGGGTCGGCGGGCGGCCGGTGCCTCCCCCGGTGGCGGCTTCGGTCCTGCGGAGACGGGGCTGGTCGCCGGGGGCGGCGGGGCTGGACTGGGCTGGGCTCTGCGCGCCCCCCTCCCGGCGCTGCCGCAGCGGGGCCGGGGGGCTCCATCCCCCGGCGGTCGGTGGAAGTCATCCCCGCCGGCACCGGGGGGCTCCGTTGCCCGGTAGTCGGTGAGGTGTAGCCCCCGTGCCGGTGCCAGCGAGGCTCCCGCTCCCGGGGCTCGGTGGGTGCCTCTGCCATTGCTCGGGGGGCTCCATCTCCTCGGGTCAGCAGCGTGCACCCACCCCCCTGTAGCTGGGGCGCTACATCTGCCCGCTGGGGGCTGGTGGGGTGCAACACNGGGGGCTGGTGGGGTGCAACCCCCCCCCCCCCACCCAGCTCCCCCCCGCGGGTGTCCGTGGGGTGCCTCCCCTGTGACCCTTGGGGATCCATCCCCAGGGGTCAGTGGGATGCATCATCCTGGGGGACCTCCATCCCTGGGGGGGGTTGGTGGGGTGCGTCCCCCAGGGACCAGCAGGACTCGGTGCCCAGGGGTCAGTGGGGTGCATCCCTTTGCAGGTCCGTGGGGCAGGTGTCGCTAGGGTCCATCCCCTCAGTGTTGGTGGGGTTTCACTCCCCGGGGGGTCAGTGGGGCTGCGTCCCCTGGTCTGGGGGTGTTTGCAGGATCTCTACCCGGACCTTGTTCTGCTGAGCTTGGTGTGCCTGCGTGGAGGGTAAGGGGCAGCTCCGTCGCCTGCCGTGACACTTTGTGCTGTCTCCCCGTGCACTGGATAAGGTCATGTCCTGACGGTGCGTGTTACTGTCTTGCAGTGCGGTCAGGGCCCCGGGGGGTATGAGCAAGGGAGGGGGTGGGTAGTCACATAAAACCACCCTCCCCCTCACCCCTGCACTCCCCTTCCCTGTATGCAGCAGTCTAATAAAATCAGACAGCATGAAACATCTGGCTGATTTTTTTTTCCCCCTAATCATCAGAAAGTAGTTCTGTGTGTCACTAAATACTCTCGTCGGCACAAAGCAGGCTGTGATATGTGCAGCGCTGTAAGCCTGGGAGCGGTTGTGGATGAGATCCGCACGAGGAAAACATCAAGAGCTGACCTCAAACTCTGAAGTTAACCGTGCTGCCTCTCCTTCGGGTGGCCTGGGGTACTCTCTTAAACCTGTCTCCCTTTGAAACTATCTGACCATTACACGTGGCTGCAGCAAGCTCTGATGACCCTTTGAAGGTGCCATAAAGCTATAAATGGGTTTAATATAGCCCATCCTGTTAACCTCGGTGCTTTCCCTCAGTCGCCTTTTAATGAACTGCAGCGCTCGTGAATTTCTCTCAACGGGCTGTCAAATTTTCTCTTCTTCTATCTGGAGAGAGCGTGGCAGGCCCAGGCGAGAGGAGACGTCCCCAAGCCACCTTCGCTCCCTCATCCCTGGGGGGCTGCCGGAGGTGGTGGGGGATTGACACGAGGGGTAGGTGTGCTCTGGCCAGCGCAGTGGCAGCGTGTTCAAGCACCGTCCCCAGCATCAGCTTTGTTTTGCTCCTGGCAAGACAGGCTGCAGGAATAGCTGTGAGCAGTTCTTGTCAGAGTGCTTGACTGCTTTAGCAGGTCTAAGTTCCTCTGCCTTCATTTTAAGGCAAAACTTCAATGCCTGTACGCCCTCTGCAATGCTTACTTTCATGTCCAGAGCGTACGTCCTTGCAAATACTGTGCTAATCCCTTGAGACGACTCGCAAACTTTGCCGCTAGTGGAGTGGCTTCTCCCTCTCTTGTGTGGGTCTTGCGCTGGAAAAATTATCTTCTGGGTAGTCAGAACTCACAGGTCATGTAAGAATAGCCTGCAATACTACCAAGGTAATAATTTTATGAAAAACAAAATGCCTGAATGCAAATAGAGTGTAAAATGTGTCTTTGAAGTCTTTTTTTCTTTCAAATTATTCAGTGCTTAGCCTGGAGGAAACCTGTTTTTTCACTTTTATAAAGCTCATGAACATTTTACAGAAGCGGGATGTGACTTTTTTTTTTTTTCCCTTTTGATTTAAAAAAAGAAGCTAAAAGACTTTAAATTTTCATGACATGAGAGGTCTTCTTTGTGTTCCCTTTAAAATGTTGACAGGGGATCACTAGTCTAAAAAAACTTGACGTGTGAGTAGATGTTTAGTCTGGTTTACCAGCTCCTGAGCTGGCACAGGCTGCCACTGGCAGCTCTGCCAGGGTCACAGCAGGGCTGAGTCCAGCCAGGGATGCACAGGAGTCCCCGGGGTGGAAATCAAGACTCTGGTTATCCAGATTAAGACAAACTAGGCAGCGAAGGTCCAAGTCCGGTCTTGTAAAGGCTTTCCTAGGAGCGCAGAGAGCTGCAGCTATCTCCTGTAGCAGGTATCTACTGCAGGGCTCGTTTGGCAACGCGGGTGACACCAAACCTCTGTGTTGTAAGGGCCAAATTTTAAAGGTGTTGCATGCCTTCACAATATTGCCATGGGTGTCATGACAGCTTTTCAGTAGCTTTATGGAATAAAGAAACGGCTCTGGGCAGGAGTCTGGCTGGGTGCGAGAGCGCACAGTGCGTGTTGCGAGGTGGGGAGAGGCTTTAATGTAAGGTCCATCTGCCTTAGCTCATCCGCGCAAGCATTGTGAAATGTTTTGTTCAACTTATGTACAACTCTACCCCGCTTCCTGCCTTTAAAATCCAAGCCGTGACATCTGTGAAAAAAGACTTGTTTTGGTTTTTTTTTTTTTTTTGTGTTAACTGTTTTAACTGTAGTTCTCTTACACACCACGCTTTGTCTCTTGAAAGGTCAGCTGAGTTGTCCTAAATGAAAAGCTGTGTATTTTATTGGAATAATACACAAAAAGGTTTTATAATGCAGGCACATTTCTAAATTGTTTCTGAATGTTATTACTAAAATTATGTTTCTTTGCTATATTTGTACACATTTCTATACTAAATAGCATTTCTGAATGTTGTTACTGTCTTCAGTGTAGGGCTTGTTCTTTTACTAGGTTTCCTGCAGGTATTAATAGGTGCTCAACAGAGCATTCTTACCTTAAATGGGTTCAAACCACCAATAAACTCCATTAGACAGATACAGAATTAAAAAAAAAAAAGTTTTAACTGGGCAACATTAAGTCAGGAAATGCAGAGGCTGAAGCTCCAACAGCAATATTAACTTGGCTGCGATACACATCCTGTGAGCTCTTTTATGGCATACATCTCATAATGTAAACAGGAATAAGCACGTAGATTAATGCATGCAGAGAGAGAGAGCAGAAAAGAGTATTTTTCTGAATTTGACTCCCTTGTCCATGTGACAGCTGGCTCTTACGTAGAGCCGGGGGACGCCTGGCGCTGCCTTACGCCGCACTGGGCAGCGCGTCCAGCCCCGGCTCTGACGTACCCCGCCGCTGGTGGAGTGAAAATAACAGCAGCGAATGAGTAATTCTGGCTTTGTTTCTGTCCAAACAATACCATTGTAATCAACTGCATTTTGTTCCCGAAGGTCTGTGCGTTGTGCTGTGCCTGATCCCTACGCGTTGCCTCTTTTCGTTATTCCTGACTGGCGTGCCTGGCCCTGCTGAGGCTGCTGGGGTCTTAACGAAGTGCAGTGGCTTTGCTTTGGCAAGTCTCAGCTTTCTACTCGTATTACCCACACGTTACAGTGACAGCTCTCCTGGCTAATTTTAACTAGATCATGTGCAAAAGTGATTACACGAATATTGTATTTTAATACAGACCTACAATGGACCAGGCAGTGTGGCTCTTTGTATTATGTTGTCTTAATTAAAAACTGCGATATTAATGTATTTCGCTAAATTGATAAGCACACGGATAGCCTGAAGGTCAAATAGTCGAGCCTGACCTTCACCGTGTCACAAGACATTATATCTCGTGCAGTTACCACCGTACTGAGCCGGAGATTTGCATGCGATGTGGTGTCATCTCCGGCAGAGCCTGTGGTCCTTCAGCAGTGGCTTCCAGCAATGACAAAGGTGGTTCGGGTGAATAAAATTAATTTGTCGTTACTCTCCGGGATAAAATAATTATCCTTTTCTGTTTAAAAAGGGCTCCTAATCTCGTATCAATGCACTAGCATTGCTGCCTTGCTTTGACATTGTAAAGCTCTGCACGGGAGGTGGGAGCAGCTCTAATTCTGCAGTCTAATACTTCTCCTGTTATACCTGCCTAATTGCAACGACTTCTCTTTGGTGCAGTCTCCCAAAGATGCTGCTAGAGCATTGCGGTAAGCCATGCCAATTGTGCTTTAATTTCATTACTGTTTGATTTGGCCAGCATTTTATTAACTTTCTCTGCAGTGTTAGACAGTTTGCAAAGGGGATTAGTACCTGGTGGGTTACAGCATTTATTGTGCGTGCTTAATCTAAATTCCTCTTGAAACAGAACTGTATTAAACTGATTTGGAAAAACTTTGAAATTACAGTAAGACTGCTTTTTGATAATTGATTCCCCCCCCTCCCCCCCCCGTAACTGTGCATATTAAAATTATCACGTTACAGAACAGTTCAAACCAAACAGTGTCTGGATCCCACTCGGTTTTGGCCATTTTTGCTTCATGAGAAGTGAGGTAGGCACCACTTTGGGATCCCACCATAGTGAACAGCTGGCTGTCCTCTGTCGCCTCTCAGAAATGGAGCAGTACCTGTCAGGATTTGTGCTGGGGGAGTTACCAGAAAGAACAGCATTGAAAAATGAGAAAAGCACAGAAAATGGTCTCTAACTACATTAAACACTTGTGAAACTTCCACCATTCTGAAAAAAACCCCTGTAATTTTACAGAGTGGAGCCATCCTCCCTGTCGCAGACTGGGAAAAAGACCTATTCAATGTTACATTTTAATCATATACAACACAAAGACTTTTGCTGTGCTGTTTAAAATCCAGCCTTCTTTCAGCCTGTGTTCTGCTGGGATGTTTTCATCCAAAATGGACTGCTGAGGCTGATGGAGCAGTCTGAAAAGGCAGCTCTAACCTTCCTTCCTGACACTTCAATAGTGACATCCACTGTGGGAAACTAGGGCATAAATACATTAACACTTGTCACTGGGAAGAAAATCCTTTCTGTGATGGGGACCAGAAGAGAGTGATTCTTAGATTCATGATACAAATTGGTTCATTATTTATTTCAATCAAAGTCCGTAGGTGCTGTTGTAATGAAAAATTAAAACGCACTTTGCAGAATACATGTGAGCTGACACTGCGCCAACCCCAGAGTCTTCCTGACCTACAAAACAGAGGAGAGCTTTGATGCTCGCTTCGCTTGTTGCAAAGTCTCGGACAAACAGCCTTTGCCCAGGAGTTTGACAGAGGTAGGACCTGTTAAGACAGATGCTGAACCCACTCTGTTTGCTGTTGCTGAACTTTCAGGGAAAACATCCTGCTGTTGCCTCCTGGGTGTTGGACATCTGCACAAGAGCCGACCAGCTGCTTGGTCTTCTGTAAATAATTTGGAGTTCACTAGATATCATTTTACCAGTGCCACCATCCCATTGCAACTTGTCTGTACGTTTAGCAATGCTCTTGTCTTCCCAGACTCCAAGGCAGACAGGTAAAATACAGCTTGGAGCAGGGTTTCTCCACGTCTCCAGCTGTGCACAAGTGTAACAGCTATATAAATTGGTAATCGTGATCTGACTGCAGGAAGGGGTCAACACACTCATGCTTCTTCTCTCTGCTCCCAGAGCACAAGCAATTGTCCAGTACTGTGGGGTAATTCTAGCTTTAATAGCGAGCTCTATATTTTACTGGTTGTGGTGGTCTTGAGATGACCAAGGAGCGATCTGTTGGGATATTTATGTATTTCTCAAAACAATCAAAGATCAAAAAGAGACTTCAAAACAGTATGGGTTTTGAGACAGCTTCTGTAGGAAGTCTGTAGCAAAACACAAGCGCCAAAGGCTTTGCATACTTAATGCAAGGCTAACACTCCAATAAAAAGGGTGCATCCCCAGCAGCTCCTCCGTGTCCCCTGCCCTGGTGGAGGAGGGTGGAGGGGACCTGTGGCAGCCACCTCTGCTCATTTTAGTGCCCGGCTGTCGGCCCATCAGCTGTAATCGGGGCTGGCAGGACCTCTGATGGCAACTGACCTCATCTTAAAGACTGAAGTCCCTGTCTCATCTGAACTCAGTTCCAATCATGAAGGATGTCATATGACAAGTGGGACAGGTATTAAACATTAAACATTAACCAGCTGTTCAGCTTTAAAATATTAATCCTGGTCGTACGCTTGTACCTGTTTTACCCAGTGTGCCTGGGTTTGAAGCGCTTGAGAGTTTCATGAGCGATGACTACTTAGCTTGTGGTCATCCGTATCCCAAATTTGCAGTGCCAGTTGCCAGCTTTTGAGCCCTCCTTGGTGGTATTTCTGCTAGGAACATGCTCACCATGTTCATCTGGGAATACAAACATGTGGGTGGGCTGACTTCAGGCTAGATTCCAGTTTGCCTTCCAGGTTCCCAGCAGCATAGATTAGATTACCCTACTTTAATCATCCTCCCTACCCTCTACTCTTCCAGTCTTTGCAGCGGGAGAGCAAAGCATCTCATCCATACCACTGAGCAACCTTCCTCCAAATGGTTTGTATTGGGGTCCTCCACTTCTTGGGGTGAGGAGCTGAGCAGGGAGATGGCTTCATTGCTATGATGGGACTCAAGCTGCGTGTGGGATGAGTTGGGGCCCATCCTGTTCTAGCAGCAATCCATCTCCCCTCTTATATGGAGTAATAGACATCCTCCTCTACATACTAAACTGCAAAGTTTAGTAGGTAGACTACTAAATATAAAACTACAAGCCATTTCTAGATGGGAAATCTGTCCCGTAGCTCAGCTGGAAGTACATAAACGCGACAAACAAATGGGTGGCACCGCTCCAAAATGTACAGTTATGCCAGCTGGTGTGCTGTCGCTGCTGTCAGGTGTGGGTCTGTGCGAAACTGGGTGTGATGGGCTTGTCTTGGCCCGTAGCCTTGCCTTTCAGTCCATGTCCACAGGCTCATCAAAGGATTCAAACCTCTATACAGTGAGTAGTTCAAGTGCGATGAATCACAGTTCCTGGGTAGCTAGGATAGAAAGGACCTGCTGGCTCACCTAGCCCTCTGCTTTGCTTTCAGAAAGATCCTTCCTAATTAAAGCATGACTGGGGATTGCAAGATGTCTTGTTTGGGTGGTTTAATAAATTGCCATCCTCACTGTGAGAAGTGAAAAAGTATTTACTAATGCAGCTGTAAATGTCTCAGCTGTGGGGTGGTTATTTACTGCACTATTCTAATGCAAATGTTTGTGGTTATGTTTGCATTGATCATACAGACAGTGCACACAAATTTTACTTCTTGGTGTATTTAAGCTTGGTTTTTTTTTCTCTTTCCTGCTGTATCCGTTCCACTCAACACTATGTAATACAAACTGCTTGATATGTAATTGCCTGTCACTCAAGTGCCATTTTACAGTATGGAGATGTATCAATTAAAATACTCTTCCTCCTCCAATTAATTTTGATTCTTGGGGGTGAGATATTAGTGTTTGTCTGGAGAACGCTCCACTAAATCATTTGGTACTTCATACATTTATTTATTTTTAAATGTATTCTAAGTGAAAGGTAATGGCCTGTAGTTATAACTGGAGAAAAGAGCATTCGTCGTTGGAGCCGTGTGGCTGGCTGACTGTGGTGCTCCTGGCATGGATGGGGCTTGAGTGCTCCAGCCTGAGGGATGTCAAATCACCGGTTATACACTGCCAAAGAGGCGACAACTGCCCTCTTGTAATGTGCATCTTGGGCATGAGGTAGGGAAAGGTTTAATACCACAGTTGCAGTTTTCCCAGGTGAACTATTTCTGGAAGTTTATTTGTTAGTCCTAAGCCCTGTATCTCCTCCGTGGTTCTTTCATGGGTATGGGCAAGCATCAAAAATGGTGGTTCAGCTTGAGACACATGTGGAAACTCTTTAGAATTGGTATTTCTTTTTTGGAGCGGTCCTCTACTATGATAGCAGTTTTTCAGTCTGTGCAGAGACTTTGGAAAAATGGGGTATGTGAGTGGGAAGTCTTGCCTTGATTTGATTTTCCCTTCATCTGCTTCGTGATTAACAGTTTTATCTGTAGCCTTTTAATACCTCCTGTAGATGGGATGATATTTCAGAGCTAATCACTCTGAGGAGATGCAGGAAGCGTTACTGGTCGGGAGATACAACGTGGCATCTTTTAATGTCTCTCTTCAATGTTCATTGGGGATAATCCTACCTCAGGGTAGGGATGGCCTTAAATCTGATCCAGCTCAGATTAGATGCCAAATGACTTAGGTACCTAATCTATAGCAAGTAAAACTATTAGTTTGGATCTTGTAAGCACATAAAGAAAGATAGAAAAAAGTTAGGAGACTTTTTGAACTTCATGTACTATTAGATAATCAAGCCGGTGGACATTATTTAAGCCACTGGCAATGACACCACCATGGGCTTGTACTTATAGGACTATGCCTGGATCCATTGATTTCTGTTGTGGGTGGGAAGAAGGGGGCTGCAGCTTGTTCTAAAAACTAACGTAAGCTGCTAAGACCAATTACATTATTATTTTTTTAGATGTTAGTTGAAATTATAACTCGATGAAGGCTGGAAACACAATAGAAATGTCTATTAGTCTGCCAAAACTGAACTTGAGCTTTTCTATGGAAGGCCTAATATTTGCCTTAAAAACACCTGGTTTCATTTTGGTCTGTAATTGCCTGGAGTCTGCCTGGCTGCACGGACCACTGGAAGCGGTTGGTACGTCAAGTCCATTGTGTAAGCAGTGAGTGTCAACACTTGTGTAGGTTGTGTTAAGTGTCAACATCCCTTATTTGTGGAAAAAAACCAATCCATTGGGGCCCATTTCTGCTGGAGCCAGAGCAAACCTGGAACAAAACCCCATGGCTTTTACAGTCATCTTTTTCATTCAGCTCCCACTTCTATTTATTTTATGAAGCTGCTGGCACTGCAGGGACGGTTTGCTCTTCCTCTGCCACAGACGGAAACGTTCTGTTTGCTGGGAGGTGCAGCTGCAACCTGCATATGGCAGTTTATATTGAGGGGCAAACTGCAATTCCAGTTTAAATGAACACTGTTTCTTCTGAAATAAGAACTTGTTTAAATGGAATCAGGTTCAAAACCAACTAAGAGTCTTTATGGAAGAGCTTCCAGTTTATACATAGCCTGGCAGGGATGTGCACAAGCTTGCCAGCGTTTGGGAGAGGTGACCCTTCACAACGGCATCCCTGTCTCCTTCATGAAGCTGCCGAGGAAAGAGAATGTTCTCAATTCCCCTTAAATCTGGCCAGATTTTGAAGCGAGGGTGAGAAAAGTGGCCTAGCTTTTGTTGATACAAAGTGAACGTAGATTTTTTTTCCAAGACCTGTTTGTTTCAATGCAGAATGCGTAGGGATAGTCTGATCTGGTGTTTCAGGAAAGGCTTATAAAAGCAGTCAGGACAATAAGCAGCTGCTTCTGCTGCTGGCATGCTTTCTTCTGGCTGCCTGGTGGGTCAGGTGTAAGCTGCTGCTTAGTCCTAGCCACCATCTGAAGTGATGTCCTAGAGGACTTGTGTGTCTGTGGGTGATGGGCACGAGCCTGGAAGAATGAACAGTCCCACTGTGCTATCAGTCTTCTTGCTACGTAGTGCTGAGCATTCCAGGAGCCCAAATTGCTATCCAAAAAAATGAGTTTAAAGGTGGTCTCAGGAGCTCTACCAGACTTAGTTTTCCTGATCACTTTGGTATTTGTAGTCATACCCCACCCCGCCCCTTCCCTTTCTCTCCTCTAGCTATAAAAAAAAGCAAAACAGGCAGGAGACACTAATTACATGCTTGAGAAACAATGAAAGTTTATGGTATTGGAAATGCTGCCAAAACATAAAAAGGAAAGGGAAAGGATGAATCTGGGGGAAAAAAATACTTATTTTTCCGTTTCTTACATTGAGTGTATCAGTAATGGATGGAAAATTATTTCAGGCAAAGCTGTGAATTTTGTTCGTCCCTATAAAAACACTGTAATTTTTTTTTTAAAGCTTCCCTTTGAGTATTATGGCCAACCTAATTTCACAGCTAGATATATTCATCTCAGTTAAATGCAATGGACAAAATCTACACAAAACAACTGCTTAACATTATAAGCAGCTTGCATAAACATGAATTATTAAGGTCACAAAAGCTCCTAGAAACCAGGAGAAATGACTGCACAGTTGCATTTCTTTTTTTCAAAACATGCATTAATTAATAAGGGGCTTAGTGCCCAGTCTGTTTCTCCCCTCCTGCCTCCATCAGATTTTGCTTTCATCGAGTGGAGGGGGAAAGTGTCACTTCTCTCTTTCCCTCCCCCCTCTTCTTTGGCCTCAAGCACAGAAAGGTGCCAGACATCAGCCTGCGCAAGTCCATCATTCACAGCTGTGATCTCCTCAAGCGCTCAGGCAGGTTGTGTTGGGGGTGTCACAACAGCAACGCAACCTGCGAAACCACCTGGGGTTTGATTTCACGTCTGCCTGGACTGCCTGCGTGCCTGCTGGGGTAGGAGCAGGAGACTGAAGTCAGGTTGCCAGGAGCTGAAGAGCAGTCACGTTCATGTTTGGGCAGCGTAGGGAGGGCAAGGTGCTCACGGGAGGAGCCTGGAAGAGGAGAAGGCAATGAGGGGGATGTGGTAGGAGGTAGAGGTCCCATCCTTCCTCTGGAAGTGCCACACACCCCAGTTTGTATAGGTGTGGACATCATATCTCCTGTCGGTCCCCTTCACTTGATGTGGGCAGAGGCAGCATGTGGTGGCCACAATGCCCCTGGGCATCAAAGCTGCCGGAGTGTTTGGAGGGAGCTCCTCTCCAGCCCTTCCCAGCACAGGAGAGAATAATAGGGACTTGACTGGGAAATGGAATATGTAGGCTGCTGTGACTGAGGGATCGAGCCCTGCTCGTATTCAGAGTAAAGTCAAAGTGTTGGTCAAGGTCATATATGTCAAGGTCAACACTGGGAGGTGTTTGCAGCAATGAGTTAAAGAACAGAAAATCCGGAGTAGAGAGATCTTAATTTTTAAATTTATTATTTCAGTTGTGCTGGCTGGAGTGGAAGCAAGTCAGAAGAACTGTGAGGAGGGGAGAGGCTGCAGTTACCGAGGTGGGAGATGAGGAGAACCGCGATGATAGGTGCTGGTGGTGTGGGTGGTGGGGGAAGGCTGGATCTCAGCGAGCTTATGCAAGAAGAATCAGCTCGAGTGGGAGAGCTCCTTCGTGGGACTCTATGTTTGAGAGAGAGGATATCTTCAGAGATGGTCCTAAAATGTGAAAAAAATTAAGAGGCGGGACGCAAATGTGTATCTGGGGGTTGAGTCTTGGGATCCTGGACATAGCAAATGGCTTGAGATTTTCCTGCCTGGTTTGTACTGCAAGTAAAGTCTCCTGAGGCAGACACCTCTCTGTGTTCGCATGAGTCAGTGCAGAGAAGATGAAGGCCAATGGTTGGTAAATCACCTGTCTGGGGTTGTGGCATCTGCAGAAGAAACTCAAGTATCCAGGATCTGGATTACTGAGCTCCAGAAAGACAAAACTGGTATTTTTTGGCCTTGCTGGGTTTCAGTGATTCCACTGTTGCTTTGTGTCCTAATGAGATGTAATGCAAATGTAAAGACATCAAATGTGGTCTTTAAAAAAAATCTTCCTAGGTACCGCACCTGCTCTTTATCTGAGAGGAATTTAATTTTTAATTTCTGCAACCGCTAGAGAAACAGTTCAAGGAGAGACAAATGTTAAAGCCATTATTCAAATGCTTCTGCTCTGGGGCTGGTGCCTACTTTGAACTTACCAAAGAGTGAAGAGGTTCTTAGGGATGAGTTTGGAGTGAGGAGCTGCCTCCACCATGCTGCGAGCTAGGACACAAAGGCCATGGTGCAAACTCTAGGATATCCCTGTAGGATAATGCTTATAGGGCAGCCTTGTTAAACTGCAAGAAAAATGTTTGTCCCGTGCTTCATTCCAGCAGGGGTTCTGAAAATAAGTAGTCAGGGCCTGCATTGGTTATGTGATAGAAAACTCTAAGCAACAAAGACACTTTAAAACAAGCAAAGACTTGACATATTTGTTAATATACAGGGTAGCAGCGCATTAATTTTAAGGCATGCTTTTTAGTTTTTTTAAAAAAAGAAATGAGGACACTAATTAAAATTAATCCATTTATAAATGTTTCCGCATTCAATTTTAAATCGTAAATAAAACATTTGCCTTGTCTGTCTCTTTTCTCATCCTGAGACAATACAGACCACGTAAGCTTTAACTCTTTAAGGTGATGAGCAGAGAAAGCTGTCTTAAGTGATTTACTGAAAGGTACAAAAATTGGTCGCACAGTGGTGATGGCTTTTAAAGAGTGGGGAAGAGGGCAGCGGGAATGCTGGGAGTCCCTCAAAATGGTTTTTAATGCTTGCCTTTGGGAGAAAAACTTAACTGAATTCATCCCTGTGTATTTTATAATGCAAATTAGCACTCTGGGAAATGCACATCAAGGAAGGCAGCCAACAGACAGCTTGTTTTCCTGAGAGGGGTGGGAATGGAGGGCAGGGAAGCAGCCAGGGCGAGAAACCCCTCTGGTTTGTTCTCCCAAAGCTGGGAGGGATTTACACTGTTGGGGTCAGGAAACAAGAGAGGTGACCAAGTGCTTCAGATAGACCACTCCACCAAGATGCCATATTCGATTAATTTCTGTGATTAAAAGGAAAGAAGAAAAAAAAGGACCTTATGGCAAAGAAACTCTTTGAAGTTTTAGTTCTGTGACACTTGAGACTAGCGTTGTCAATGCTGAAGATATTATTCTGTGCCTTGTTTAAAAAGGAAGCTAAACGCGACCTTGGGTCTGTGATTGTTGGTACCTCCTCAATGTATGTTAATTAGTAAAGACCGTGAGAAAAGTAGTACAGCTGCTGAGGGAACTATATATTCTAATTTTTTAATGTGTTCCAGATATTATCAATTGCGCCTATAGATCTTTTGTGAATTTACGGCTGTATGGATGTTGCCAGTGTGTGTGCAGTCATGCACCACGTCAAGGCACTTGCACATATAGTGCTGGCAAAACTGTTAAAAACCCCCCTCACCCCGACCAACCAAAAAACCCCAGCCCCTCTAGGTGATATTTTGAACTGTAATGTAAGCTGTGTGTCTCTGCACTGCCTCAGGCCACACAGAAGGGAAGAGATAGCACGGGGCAGGTCTGTTGTGTGTGAGGATGCTCCCCTCTGCTTTCAGATGTAGATTTTTAATAAGAAACGTATGCATCTCTGCTTCTTGTCACTCCTATCCCTGGGATGTTTTGCATCCCTGGCTATCTTCTATCGGTTTCCTGCTCTTTGGTCTTGATGCCTGTTCTTTATAAACCTTCGAGCCTGAAATCTGCCCAGCACTGACCCCACCCCAGCTCCCAGCCCTCTTTGCCAGAACTAAAGCTCAACAGCTGCAGACAAAGTGAAGGTAGGATGAGAAAAATTGCGCATCCCTGTAGCGAAATGTGCAAACCACAGTTGCTCTGGCTCGGGAAGGAGCGGCTTGCTGTGGCTGTCCTACAGACACAAATGGGCAAGGAGTTTCTGTTTGGTCAATTAGAAGATTGAGAGTTGAGATAGAGAGTTGTTTCCAGCAGTGTTTGTACTCTAAATATTTATCCATAGTAGGCACATTGTTCCACCTTGTCATGCCCAGGTAGGAGATTTGAGCCCTCTATGCCCCCAAGGCTAATAGGATTTAGCTTCGTGATAGCAAGTTTGTGGCTCTTGAACCAAGTTACAGGGACCTACGGTTTTAAGCTGTGCTTCTGGTCATTGGTTTCCTTTTGCAGCATAAAGAGGCAAATGTTGCAATTGCAGGAGTTAAGGCTTCATGGGGTGTTTGCTCGGGGTCCTCCTTCACGCTGGGTGCAGCCACGTGAGGTGGGGGAGCGCAGGAGGACCCGGCTGGGGACTCACCCTCCGCCTCACCCGCGAAAGAGAAGATTTCTCACTGCAGAAAGCAACTTCTGCCTGGGGCTGTGATGGAGTTTTTGTCCTGTGTGCTCTGTTTTCTCTTTTAATGTGCTGTGCAAAATGACTTGCTTCCAACCACAGACTCGAAACTGCTAACCACCCACCGTACAGCTGCTAATGCACAGATTATCTCCACAGCCAGCAGCTTTAAGTCATCAAACAGAGATAATTTTACCTCTGTGACCCAACAAATAAACACCAGAATCAGGAAAAATCCTCTCGCCCACACACTCCTACCCAGGTTTTCAAGGACACAGTGAAGGATTTCATCAAAACCAGCAGCAGTGACAAGGTCACCAGGTTTGTCCTGCCTCGGGTCGAAGGTGAGATGCGGCCGTGCAGTGGTGTGGGGTGCTGTCAGGAGGTCGTGAGGTGAACCTGGTGAGACCGTCCCTTGCTGCTGCTGCAGAAGACATTAAATGAGTAGAGCATACGCTGAAAGTTGTGTACGGAGTCCTGCTTTTACAGGAAAAATTGTGGCTTGGAATGGCTTTCGTTAATGACTTCAGCCTTTAACTTTCTGTTGAAGAACAGACATTTCTCACAGCTATCAAGGGTTTAGTACCATTAAGAAAATACAACTGTTACATACCTTAGCATTGCAACCATGTCTTCTAGCACACAAGTCTGATCAGAAAACTACCTTTTTATGCTTTAAAAGTCTGTTTCGTTTTGCTTCTATTTCCCAGGTCAGCTGATCATGACTATTTTATTCAAAATGAAGTCCCAGCCTTTTTGTGTTAGTAAGTTCTAGCTGCTCAGAGCTTCTCTCATTTTCCCTGCCCTTTCCCCCTTTGTTCTAGGAAACTCATTTCCTTATTCCTGCTATTAAGGATACTTAGCATGTTGTCATTGGGAAGCAGCACTCATTTCTTCAAGGAAAGAAGCTGCTTAATGTTTCATGCATTACAGTGAATAATTAAATAAAGAAAAATATCTAAGCCCGCAAAACTCGCTGGCAGCTGAAAGGAAGAAAGCATTTGCAGTCTGCTGGGGAAAAGTGACACTCCTGGCCTGGTGTCTTAAACCACAAGGGTAAGGTTTAAAAATGAATACGTCTGGCGTGACATTCAAGAAATCTGGATTTTTCAACTTTCCATGCATTTATAACATTAATCTTTAATTGTCATATTCTTGAGCTACTGGCTGCAAGAACAGATCTGAAATTGATGGGGCAGAGGAAAACCAGTCTGGTAAGTGGAATGAAGCGTCTGCAGGGACCACAACCTTGTGAACTGCCAGGGATGGAAAGGCTGTCAGCACTCAGGCAGGCAGGGAGCTTGGCAGACCGATAGCGTATGGCACTAGTGGCCTTCATCTAGGATGTCTAAATAAGGGGGTTTGTTGGCCTTCATAGTTCTTTTCACCCTGACCAGGCTCCTACAGTCGTTGCCTCTTTTCTTTTGATTTTATAACAAACCTTAAAACCTAACTATTAGGCTCTTCAGAGATGGGATGAAAAACTAGGGAGATGGGACTTCTGCTTGGGGGGTTGGGAGATGGGTAACTGCTCCCAAAATGACCTATATGGATCACGGAATTTTTTCCTTTTCAAATAAAACCAGTGCAGTGACCTTTGGTATTTTACAAAATGAGGCCAGACACCTGCCATCCTCGTGGCAGAGGGAGCATCGTCCTACCAGTATTTCATGGCCCAGTCACAAATGGGTATGTGTGTTGCATGTTTGGGGTTTTTTTTCCTCCTTCCCTCCTTCCCCCCACCCATCTAGTTTTTCTCTTTGCTGCACATGTCATCTCAAACTGATAACATGCTCCAGGAGAATTTGCTGAGACCAGAGACAGATGGAGGCTTGTGCAGAGCAATAGCTCCCTGTGGCATTGTGCACCCCTTTGAATGCGGTTAGTTGGGGTCAGCTGGGGTGGGAGCTTTTGCATTCTCCTTTTTCTACCCTTGTGTGCTGAGATGTGTACGTCGGAGAACATCATTTGTGTCTGCGTCCGTCCGCTGCCTTTTGCATTCTCCTCTCTGCTCTGGCTGCAGCGGGGGCACGGCGAGCCGGACTGCGGCCGATGGCCTGTGCCACCGTGAGAATTACTGATGTGGATCTGGTGTGCTTGACACACACCAGAGTGGCTGCGCTGATAAGCAGAGGACATCTAGCAGCCCTGTGCTTCCACGTGCTTCGCTGCTCTGCCAGCGCGCCTCTGCTCCAACCTCTGCTTGGACTGAGAGGTCGGGTCCAATTCCTCGGGTAGCCAAGCAGGGTGAGACTAGGGAGCTGTTGCAGCATCCCAGGGAGTATCCAAAATGAGGAGAAAGGCGACTTCTTGGTTCCAAAAGGGCTGTCACAAATTCTTGCTGAGGGTTGGGCTGCATCAGTGCTGTTAACTCTTCTGCTGGCTTATCTGTCTGCTGCTGAAGTAGTGGCCGTTTAGATCATGTCCGGCAGCTCGTCCCAAAACTGACAGAATCTGCACCAAATGGCTTACACTGGGTAAGACAGATACAGCAAAGACAAGAAACGGTTTGAGAGGAAATGTGGATTTTAATTACTGCCTCTTGCACCCATCTGTGGTAGCTCACAGTTTGTGATCGGCTGTATGGCAGAAAGGACGGCAGCGTTTTAAATGTGCTGCTTATACTGCTGAATTGGACTTTTCACGTAGTCTTGATTCAGCAAGGTACAAACGACACATCTAGTTTGAATGACATGAATATTACTACCGAAATTAGTGACACTCTTCCTGCAGTTCGTTTAAGACGCGTGGTTGCAGCGTGACCCAGTTCCTGTTGAAACAGGCAGAAGAATTTCCCACTGTCCTGATAAACCTAGATCAGGTCCTAAATCAAATTAACCCATTCGGGCGCCTGCAGCAACGTTTGCTTATCACGGGACTGTGGTCTGGGAGTGGTGCAAATATTGGCATGCACTGCACCGACCGAAATGCTGTCTGCGTGGTGTACCAAAAGAGGAGCTGCCCCGCGCCCCAGATGCTCTGGAGTTTTATCTTCTGATGCTGCTGTGTGTTACCCCTGCCTCAACCACTCCCAGTTTTATTTAGGAGAAACTGCATTTTCTCTGTGCATGAGTAACAGGTCAGAGGAGCTGCTGCTCCCAAGAGCGATGACAGGGCAATGGCAGCCAGACCTGGAAATCCACTAACCCTGGTACCACCAACCTGAGGATTAAACCCTTCTCATTCACACATGAGCCCAGGCGACCAAATTGCCCGTGATAAGCTTGAAAGAGCTGGGACTAAAACCCTGCATGCAGCTATGTCCTTTGCAGCAACTTTTTAGCTGGAGGCTCTTGAGTTGCTGCAGCAGTGAATGCAGAGCCCCCGCATGAGACCTGGCAGCGCTCCGTCATGCTCCAGGATCCCGTTCCTGGGGTTTTGTTTGTTTGTCGTCTGGATTAAAGGGATTAAAGACTTAACCTTTGTACAGCCTTTCAAATAATAACATGTTTGCGCTCATACTGTGTGTCAGGGAAATNTTTTCATGATATAAGTAAAGATCTGAGGGTGGACTGGTTTATGTAAAGTCAAGTCTTGTGCTTTAAACCGCTGTAAATTTAGTGTGTTTTTCCCGCCCTTGTTCTTCTGCATCTGGTGGTGTTGCTGGGACCAGGGCAGGGTCCCGCTTCAGCCACCCGTGCAGAGAGCTGGGGGCGGTCTCTGCTGGTGGGGGGCTGCAGCCTGAGCTGCCAGCTCCTCATCCAGCCCCCGCACCTCTGGGCTGTGCTTTTTGTCATCGGAAATAAAATTTATGCTGCCAGACGGGACCCTGCTGCATGTCAGTCTGTCGCAGGCCAGCTGGCTGCCGCAGTTCTTCACCTCCTGCTCTGGAGCGGCTGTTTTTTAAATAGATTTCAGAGATTTGTAGTTTGCGGCGCAGCCCTTCGAGCGAGTGGCAGTGGCTTTCTTCCCCCTTTTCTTTTGGGATTATTCCAACAGTGACTAAAGTTTTCAAAAGCATCCAAGTGACTTAATGAATTTACTGTCATCTGCAAAAAAAGACTAAAATTGTATTAGCTTTAAGAGGGACTCGAGAGCTGTCTTTAGCTTGAATGTTTTATCTCATCCCGGTGCGTATTCTCCGTGTGATTAAGGGAAGACCCAAGGCCACCTTTGGGACCAGCTGGTCCCACCTGCAGGAATGCCATCTGCAAGCATGGCCAGGACTTGCTGTCCTCAGCATGGCGCAATGCCTGCAGGGTCCAGGGGATGCCCAGGAGACAGCCAGGTGGGTGGAGGGGTGTGGGTGGCCCAGGCGTGAAGACCTCGTCCTTGGAGCTGCTTCCCTAGAAATAGCGCCGAGCCAAGAGACACTGTGTGTAGGGATGGGATTTCTTGGGGATGGGATTTCTTGGGGTTGAAGTGTGTGGGGAAAAAAGCTCCCCTGTGGCCGCTGGCTCCCTGGCAGGGACGATGACCCCCCTGTTTGCCAGCATGGGTAAAAGCCATCCACCAAGGGATGTGCAGTTTCCTGAGCGCTGTTTTCGGACAGCCGGCAGTGCCACAGGATTCCCGTACATGCAACTGTCAGCACTGGGCTCTGCAAACAGTTGGTAAAAAAAAAAAAAAAAAAAATCCTCTTGACTCTTTCTGTTCACAACTGACTGGATGTAACAAAGATGATATGACTTTATTATCTGGATTAGATAACAGCTTTACCATCTGGACTGTCATCACATTCAGTAACTGTTCCCCCCCCCCCCCATCAAACTATAGTTCTTTTCTGGATAGAACAGCCAAGGTAAATAGTAATTTAAAAACTACAATTCATAGAAAGCCTACGGATCTATGAATCTATACCCAAGAGGCTGTAGGATCCAGCCTCTTGATCTCAGGACCTGCTCAGGACCTGCATGACAACTGCTTTCCCTCCGAAGACAGCACATGCATTGTTACCCTCGAACGAAGGCTGTTGCCATCAAGGACTTTCCTCTAGGGAAATAGATTTTTACAGAACTGTCTGAATATTGCCTAAAAATGTACATTAAAGAGAATCCTTAATCAAAGTGATGTAACAACAGGAGTATTTACTTTTCTACTCGACCCTGGAACTGATAAGTCACAGATAGTTACCCATTCTCTGCATTTTAGAGAGGTTTTTATCTTGGAAGAAATTTGCCCTACCCTTCCTACATTTAGAAGACATGAGTGCCCTTGTGTCTCCTGCACGCCAAAGGGAATACAGACTGAGCTTGAGCAATATATGTTAAATTTGCCAACAGTTCTCCGCTGCAATAAATACTTCTTGCAACATAACACTGAAATCTGTGGATTGCAAGCCTGTGCTTTCTGGAGTACGATATACTTCATCCATTCCACCAAATGCCCATAAGGAAATTGTAAGTGAAATTAAACTGCTATATATGAGAGTGAACTTGCACAGGCAGTTATTTAGGAAACAAGCACCTCATTCTGGCTCTTGACTGTACAATTTTCGGAAGTGCTTCACAGCGAGTACGTGATAGTCAAACAAGTTGGGTTGAACATGAGGCTATGTGGTGGGTAATGTGAAGAAATAGATGGAAAACATGGTTACAAATTTGAAACTTTATCTTTGGAAACTCTGTGTAGTGTTTCTGAGAGCTCCACTTGACCTACAATCGCTGGATAAAGGCAGTAAAAGAGATGTAAAGGCAGCCAAAGTGAATTAATTAAAAAGTCCAAGTGAATATTAATAGGACCTGCTATATTCTACAATTTACAAGCGTGTCTGGCATTTATAGATGAACTCTGCTGTTTGTTACATATTACATTAAAGAAGAATCCTGAGCCAACATATCAAAATGTCAAACTAACAGCGTTTTTCTTTGATCTCCTTTTTTGTTAAAATGAATTATTGATAGCCTTTTTCATGGTTGGCAGGAGAGATCTCTGATTTTTATTTGCGTATTAGATCAAATCTCCTATTCCTTCTGTAGGCAGAGCTCTTTACAACAATATCTAGATGTGATACGTGCAATTACAGAGCTCAGATTCTTTCTCACGGGGAATGTTCTCCCCACCCATCCCTTGTTGCTGTGATTTCTTAAGATGATATTTTCATTGGAAGTCTTTAAGCAAATATATAGCCCACCCTGGAGCCAGCAGTCAGGACAAGGGTGTGATGGTTTTGTGTGGGCCCGTAGACCACACTGGTGGGTCTCCAGCTCCGTAGAGGGATCTCAGATGGTTTGCCCAGGATCTGCAGAGAAAAACCTGCTTGGTTTCCAGTGATGTGGCTTGGGAAGGCATTTTGCCAGAGCAAGGACAGATTTATGCTAGGTTTCAGAAAGCCCAGGTGGGGAGAGGGTGTGCGTGGTTCTTGGAGTTTGGTGGCACTGGAGGATAATAAGGTCTCTATTACCCATTTTCACCTGCTCGGGACATGGGCAAAGCCTTAGTTCCCCGCAAGAGCTCTCACTGCTCTGAGTTTCATGGTTTGCAAAACTCTTTTACTTTTCAAATGACACTTCAATTATGATTCTGGCAGTTGTATGTTTCTTAAGGTTCCACCTCACCCCTAGTACTTGGCAGCCCCCAAACCCATTTGCTGTGCTCTGCTTATAAATGCAGAAGCGGCTTTGGCTTGTTTTATTTTAAGGTCAAAAGCCTCCATCAGAGTAAGAGAGAAAACAAAGCTTCCTCCTCCTGGTGTCCTGTTTAGCATTTTTAATTGTTTCCAGAAGATGCTGCCTGAGCTTGGCAGTTGTGGTTGGGGCTCTCCCTCCGATGTCTCTGGGTTTGCTCAGGCGCAAGGAAGGAGGGTGCCAGACGTGGCCATCGGGCTCAGGAGGGTTTTAAATTTGGATGGATTAAAATTGTCTCACTCGGTTTCAATCAGAAACAAATTGACTGGGAGGGTGGGTGAGGGTGGCCTTAGGCAGACTGGAGGACAGAGGGACATGCTTATCTTATACTCCCCCATCCTCAAATTTGCTTCTGAAACTTGCATCCCATTACAGATTTGGGGAGTGCAGTTCCTTCCCTGCGATTCTGGGAGAGGAGAGGAGTGGTCCTTGCCTTCCTGTGCCTCCGTGGAGATGGGGAGCTTGTGAACGCCTTTCTCTGCCTTCTGCCAGCTCTCAGCCAGCAGGTCTGCCCGCTTTCTTCATACTGAAATCAGGTTTTCTCTCGCTGTTCCGCTGACCCACTTTAGGCTCTTTGAAGGCGCGGTGGAGCTCCCCGGCGGCTGCGGCTCTGCCTTCGGGGGACACGCACGGGCGGCGGAGCTGAGCGGACGAAACGGCAGCGGCACTCCCAAAAACCCACGGGAGGAGGGTGGTTTTGGAGGTGCAGCCCCCCTTTTTGGTTTGCCCCCCTGTATTTGGCCACGTTTTTCTTTCTTAACTGCTGCCTAGGGTGTGGTGGTTTGTTGGGTTTTTTTGGTTGTCTTTTTTTAAAAAAAAGCTCTTTTTTTATAGGCAGTTTTATTTCAAGGCTGCTGGAGCAGTCTGCAGCAGCAGGGTTTCAGACACAAGACTCACGCTTCGTGCCTTAATAGCACCTGACATAACCTGGTCATGGGCACGAGCAAAGCACGGATCATCCATCCCCCACCGCCGCTCTGTCCCCACTCCCATCCCCTGTATGTAGGGCATCCTGTATCCCAGGCAGCATCCCCTGCCTGAATCCCTTCAGGAGCCCTGCGGGAGCCCCCCCCACCTCCTCATCTTGTCCTAGGGTCTCAGTTTCACGTTCAGCTGCCGAATTTGGGGCGAGCACGGCTCTTTCCCGGTGTGTGGGTGGGGATGCCAGCTTCGCTCCGACTGCATGGGGATGATTGCAGCTCTGCGGTGGTAATTACGTGAGCCCGGACGAGGAGTGATGGTAGGGGAGAGGAGCTGCAGGGTGAGATGACTCAGGGGTGGGATGACGCAAGTCTGGGGCCTGACTTTCTCTTCGCAGGCTGCAGAAATATCCCTCCGAAAAGCCAGCATCTAGGTCGGGGGATGATTTACCACATGGCTGTGAGTCTCCATTCTCTCTGCTTGGCACTGACCCCGCTTCCCGCTGCGAAGGTCTCCAGAAAAAGCGTGAGACCATTTGTTTTCACTGTTTCTATTGGTATTTGGTGATTTCCTACCTGGTTCTCTGGTGGTGTAGGGGGAAACTAAGTACCTGTCTTCATGAGATGCTGTTCACGATGAACTCCCTGCCATTTGGCCTTTGGGAACTTTTATTACAAATTGTTTTTATTTCCTTCCATGTCCCTTTAATCAAGAACAGCAATTATGTTTTGCATCCAAATTTACTTTAACGGGTGTGAATCTTGCTGTGTGGATGCAGGTGTCAGAGGATCTGTGTCTGTGGGAAGCTGGTCTGGTGCTGTGGCAGCGAAGCTGCCCGTGACTGACCCTCCCTGGCCCCTCGGCACAGAAGACAGTAGCTTGTGTTTCATTGCCATGCTGTGACTTTTGCATGAGTGGTAAATTCAGCCATGTGGCCAGGGGGTCACCCTGATGGGGACTCCTTCCAGCTGCCCTTCCGGTGACGTGTGTGGTCTCAGCCTTCTGCATGCTGTGGTTTGGTCGGCGGTCGCAACACAGAGATGATCGTAGCCCACCCCTCCTTCTCCTCACTGCTTCTTGAGATCCAACCACTCAGCCCTGTAAGGAAGGGCACAGAAGAACGGATGTATGGATTATCTGCCTGCTGGCTGGCAGGTGGAGACCAGCTCGTTCCAACCTGGGGACATTTCCCATCCATGCGCTCTGCTGTTCAGGCTCTGCAATTGTGTGCAGGTTTTGCCCTGTAGGAGACACCATTGCTGTGTATTAAAGGAAAAAGTGCTTCAGTATCTGTTCGACAGATAAGATGTATTTTTATTTTTGTAACCTCTCTTGTTGGTTGTCCCTTTTCTCCTTGTACGCCTTCACGGAGGCTACTCTTAGCACCGAACCTCTTTCCTCCAAATCCCTTTGCTGGTTTCCTCATGTAGCTTTGTTATTCACCGAAGAAAACGGGGAACTTCTGAAAACTACTACAACTTGTACTTGGTAGAGTAAAAGTGGGCAGGCCACGGCTCTGCAGGTTTTCCCACCCTGGTTCTTTTGCTCCTGGCTCTCTGGAGCAGAGCTGCTGACGGGGCTGAGCTGTGCCAGGATGCCTGGCAGTTTATGGTGCGCACACAGGCTCTGCAGCAGACCCCTGTTTCATTTTTCCCTTGGGATCGCTCCAGGATTTAAACTCTGCAATGAAGGCAAGTGCAAAAACCCTTCTCCACACACATGGTAGCAATATTTTACGTATATTTATAGAAAGGGCTGGTATTTTTTCCTGTTGGTATTAAACTATTGGGAGAAGGGTAGAAGAGTTACTAAAATGCAGTTCTTCCTCTCCTCTGCTGTCTAATAACTCTGTGTGATGCTGAGATCGGATGGTCATTTCTGGATTGTCATACTCCTGTGGGTTAGGCACGGATCCTGGAAACCCCTCTGCACCATCATCTTGATGCGTTTGTGGGATTGTCGGTGGGTTTTGTGTGTTTCTTGGACAGCAGTTTGAGCGTTTGTGCTTGCCGTGTGGGGATAAGGCTGAACATCAGAGGTAAGATGTTGCATTGTTTTTGGGCTGATCCTGGACTAACTCCAGCAGAGCCAAGCCCTGAGAACCAGCGCTTTGCAGCTGCCTCCACAGCAGGAAGAGAATAATAAGAGCAGCTCAGTGTTTATGCCAGTAATATAGTAGTTTAATTTTTAGTAATTTCTCCAAGAATTAGCTCTGTATATATATTTTTTCCCCCCTGTACAATAGCTGAGTTGTTGGAGGCAGAGCCTAGATTTCTTGCAGGGTGTGTTTTTTGTGGTTTTATTAATTTACTCAATATACAGATGTCTAGGTTTGCGCTCATCTGACCAAACAGGAATGCTCTCGGAGCTTTTCCTCTTGCATTCAGTGTATAAAAAACGACAGTGCTTTGGGCAGTTCAGGTAGCCTTCAAGTAGATGTCTAGCGAAATCCAATGAATTGTTCCTTAAAAAAAATCCAGCTTTTCTCTGGCGGCTGAAACATGCATTCAGGTGTATAATACAGGAAATGGAAGCGAGCTGGGATTAATCCAGCCTGTAGTTCCTGTAGTGACAAAGTATCTAGATAACTTAATACCGAGTTGCCCCAAGATGGCACTCTGTGTGCACATCACGCTAAAAGTAATATCGTGGATGCAAAAGACCCATCTTTACTCTCTAAACACTGCATACTACTTCTCCTGGGGAGGTGGGGAAGGAGTGAGCCAGAGGTGACAGGCGTGCGTGCATGCAAGGAGCGACGGTCAATGAGGGCAGCAAGAGCGTTGTCAGGGGTGACACAGGCAAAGCTGGGAGGCTCACGGCTGAAAGCCAACTCCTGGTTGGTGCCCAAAACGTGACTTAATATGTTCTTATCTTTTTACATGCTTTTCACGTATTGATAAGGGGGTGTAATTCCCAGAGATTTGTAATGTTTCACGCAATTGTTCTCCTATTCCTTCATCTCCTCCCAAAAAGATTAGCCGTGCAGGGCATACTCCTCTGGCAGGGAAGGGAATCACGCCCTCAGCAAAATCTGACTGCTGAGGAAGCAGAGTTTCCAAGGGGTAGGTCCAAAATAATAAAAACCTTCCTCTTCCTGTGTTAAGGGAAAAAATGCTGAAATACTCAAAAAAGTGACAGGATAGAGGGAAGAACATGGTACTTTACGTTGCAGGTACATTTTGGAAATTCTGAAGCTCAAGGGTATTAACCAAATGTATATTCTAATGAATAGAAGATTATCAAATATGTGTTTAACTTCGTTTAGTGTCTTAAGTTGCGTGTGAGGGGTTTTTTTCTCCTTGCAGAGTAATCTTTATGATTCTGCTGTAATGATTCTTCTCATCTGGTTGGAAAACTGAAAAAGGAAAGTTTAAAATAATTAAACTTTTCTCCCTATCCACTTTCTCTGTAACTGTCATCTATAACTCTTTAATGAGGTCCATGCTCTGAATAGACTATATATTTTTAAATGGTTTGTAGAAGGAAAAAAACCCTTCCTATTTTTGCATTGTATTTTTATAGTAACTTCTATGAGCTTACGAATGAAAATTTTTCCCCATTTTGGAATTTTCTATAATGGAATGAGATAAAATCTAATTTTGCACTTCAGATACTCCATGGGCCAAATTGATCCTTCGTTTAATTCCATTAAGTGGGTTTTGCAGAGAAAGGAGCAATTCACAGGAAGCACTTGGCCCCAAACCCTTTTCAAAGTGGCTGTCAAATTAGGTGCAGTATAGGCGCATGGGGGTGGATCCTACAGCAGCCTTCTTCTCGTGGGTGGAAGATGCAACCTCGACTGGCAGAACTTTCCCTGGAGAAGAAGGGATGTTACCCAGAGGTGCTGCGGCTGTGCTAAGGGCCGTCGGTTTGCTCAGGATCCTCACCCACCTCTGCCATCACGTGTCACCCGAAGGACGCTGGCTGCGCTGAGGCAGACACTGATTGCATTGCTCCACAGCTTTGACAGGGTGCATTAACCTGAAATTTGATGTGGCATGACAAGACATGAACTTCTGCTCCATCAGCGAGACTGTTCACGTGCAGAACAGTCTGCAAAAGTCTCCCAGGACAGTCAGTCGTGTCCGTGCGTAATAGCCCTCTGCAGTTAAATAGGGCACGCTGTCTAAGATGAAAGTCAAATTTAAGAGCAGGCTTGTTTCCCTCCCCTCCCTCTCCCTCCACTGTTGCTGCTTTCACCACCACAACGGGATGCCTTCCTGCTTCCCCAGCGCTCCCCAAAACACACAAGCCCTCCTCCCTGCGTGGTGTAACTAATCTGGTTTGCTGACTGAGCTCTGCTGGGGCCTTTAAAGTGATGCCAGTGACTACGTACTAAATGTAGCATGGCAACGTTTCAGAGTGAAGCTAAAAACCCAAATCCAGTAAGCAAGGAAATAACCATAAAGATGAAGCCCTGGTTTCCATTCTGTCCGTCAGCTCGCTGCCTGATGGGGCAGCTTTGCACTAAAAGTTGGACGTGGACCATATGTTAGAAGTATGAAGACTTCTTTTTTGCCTCTTTAAGCTCAAATCTATGAATAGATGCATTTTTTTTTTTAATCTTATAGGAAAATCACATTATTTTCAGGGATGAGCTTTCAGGCAGTTTGGATTCCTTATTCTCTCTGCTGGGATTAGCAAACAGCAGCAAAACTCATGCTTCTCTTTCTAAATCCCTGTTCAAAATGGAAGGGACGTTGCCCAAGCTCAGGTTTTGTTCTTTTGAGATTTAACTGAAAGAGAGTTTCAGTGAGGGGGTTCTGATCGTGCCAGGTACTGGCTTTCATAAAAATTAGCAGAACGATTTTGTAAAAAATATTTGCATTTCAAGCGAGTGTAGATTAGTAAGACTTCTACGGTGAAAACGTTTTGTGAAGAAAAGAGGGCAAATGATTTCTTATTTGCTTAGTTTGTAGAGAGCAGAGGATTTTGCAAAAACAGCAAAAGAACCCCTAAACCACGGATACTGAACGTCACGTGGACGCACATGATGTGACACCNAGAAAAAAAAAAGCCATGGAGGAATCTAACCACAGTGCTGGGAATGGGTGCTGAAAGCAGGGAGATGCTTGATTTTGGAGTAGAAGGGAATGAGTGCTGGAAGCTCTGTGGTCCTCTAAAATGGCAGAGCCATATTTCTTTTCTCTCAGGACATCCTGAGGGAAAACTGTTCTTACAAGGTTTCATCGGGCCAATTTCCATTTTATTTTATTTTTATTGAACAAAAAAATCAGGAAATTCACCAGTGTGAGGAGGATTAAGTGTGTATAATCCATTTTTGTGACTCATTCTGATATGGAAAAAGCTCATCAGCTCCCTGTAGCCTTGCATCTGAAGACAGTTGCTGACAGATTGTACAAAATATGTCTCTGCATTTTTAGGAGCCTAAGACAGCATCTTGCAAGCAGATAAAACCGAATAAAACCTGACAAGCCATCTTTGTACTGAAGAAATGAGAAGGAAGGTGGAGATAGTTCCTCTTGGAGGATTTGAATATGAGGCAATGAAGAGAGGCATTGACTTGTGTCTTAAAACTCCTTAAAGGTTCTCTTAAACTTGAAGGATCTCAGTTAATTAAATGTTATTGCATAACTGGTGCTGGGGAGTGAAAAGTTTATATTTAATTATACTGCCTTACATAATGGTTACACGATGACAGAGGCAGCATGATGAAGTGATAGAGATTTTAAGTATACCTTTCTTAATACACCAAAATTAAAGTGAGGTGTTGATGCATTCATTCATCCTTACTTGTACTGCCGGCCTGGATCTGTTTTATGGCCTGTGTTTCAGCTCTTAGCTTTTGAGGACAGTATCAGTTTGTTCTGTACTTGCACAGCCCATGGCCGTGGCGATGACTTCTTGAATGCGGTGTTCATCAAAATAATAAATATTCTTGTCTGTTTTCAGCTTCTCCTTTGATCTTGAAGTGTTTTGGCCAGCAGACCAGTACAGGTGCGACTGTAACTAATATGCCAACAAATCACTTCTATAACTTACCATAATTGTGGAAAACCTTTTTAAGCTGGATGCTTTCATAAGTAATTTACTGAACAGTAGTTATAAAACTGTATTTTCTGCCTTGATTTTCTGCCTTGTTGGCTTTAAAAGCTGAGCGTGCAATGGGACGATTAAGTCTGTTGTTTTTAACCGGACAGAGCATCTCTGCAGGAAAGTTGCTATCACAAAAAAGAAGGTGAGATGGATGGGATGGGAACTAAATTTTTGCTTATAACATACATAAGAGAGAAACTTTGCTTATCTCTCTTAAAAATACCTGCGATGAAATGCTCCCTTGTCTCCTTTCTTTGAAGTCTTTGAGTGTCTACTCTGTATTTACCAGCATTGGAGGGGTGTCAGTGGGGCGCTTTGGGTCTTTAGAAAACCTTGCCCTCACCCTGCACACTTGGGGACGGGGACTGGCTGAGCTCTGTGTTGGTCCTCAGAGCCTGGTGGGGGCCACGTTGCGGCCCTGAGGGCTGAAATGGTGTGTTCTGAAGTCTGGTGTTCAGTGAATCTAGCCAAAATATTTGTCTGGAGGAGCCACTGCCAGCTGATCAAGCCAACAGAAAACCAGGAAAACAGCTCCTGGAGTGGTCCTGGCTTGACCCTCGTTAGACTTAAAAAGGCTTGTTTCTAGCTATGAGCAAACTTCTGTCCGTTTGCTTTTCCCTTTACAAGCAGCCTTCCTACAACAGGACTGATGATGACAATGGTTATTGTTGAGCTGGTCTATATTGTGGAGGGTTTTTAAGCTAAATGATGATGGACACTTGTAATAGCTACGAGGAAATCTGGTGTGAGATGACTCTGCTCTGTGGCCTGGGTCTGCTCTTCCCGCTCTCCAAATTCCATAATTTCTGTAAGTACCCAAGACTTTCCTGAGTTACAGAGGAAAAGCTGGAATTGATTTACAAGCTGACTTAATGCAGCTTTCATCAGAAACTCCCGGCTATTGAGTATTCTGGCAAAGTCTTGTTAGAGGTTTAGAGCTTGCTTTGTGAATGTGTTTATTAATTAATGTCTGCCTCTCTTTCATGGCTTTGATTTTTCTTTTTTTAAATTGAAGCCATCACAAAGGATTTAATTGTAGTGATTTTTGAATTCTTTTGTCTTAAGAGTATTTGTCAGCAAAAGCATATGAAACTGAATGGATGTAAAGATTAATAATGTCAGATCCTTTCATTAACAGGGAATTAATGCGGAGGCGATCTGCAATATCAGGTTGTATCTGTGGAGTCAGACATGCAGAGGTCCTTGTCTGAGGTGCATGAAATCTTATAGCTGGAACTGAATTTATTGGGAATGACGAGACTTTCTCCCTACTTGTGATGTTGTATATGGGCATGCTTTCATCCCGTTGTTTGCCAGGATGGTTAACGCTCAGAGTGGTACCATGTGCCTGGTGTTAACATGCACCTGCGTGGGGTGCAGGCTCGGTGCGCTGGCCTTCCATTTCATGCTTGTCCACAGGTCTTCAACTGTCATCTAAGCACGACAAACAGAAAAGCAGTAATTTGAATGTTCGTTTGTGAGCTGCTTATGTGAGTATGTGCTTCTTGTGTCCTTTTGAATTCTTTTCAGATAGCTGGAAGAAGTAGGACAGGAAGGGAGGGTGTTTGATGCTCTCCAAACCAGTTTGATTTCCCATGGCCAGGTATTGGGAACTCTTAACTGGGATTAAGATGCCTGTATGGTTTTGAATGCTACAATCCTGCATCCTTGTTTAGGCAAGGAATGTACTGTAGCATTGGGGCTACAATGTGTACTGTTTATCTTAATTTTTCTTAAATACTATGGGGAAGAAGGTGCCAATTGTAAAACTGAAAGAAGAGGCTGAATGGAGGGGCGTTGAGGCCAGCAACAGTGCTGGTGCTGGGGGAAGGACTTGACGGGGGGAATGGTTCAGCTCCATATCCTCAAACTCCAGAAATATGTTAGAAAGGCAAAGGACATGGAGGAGCAAGCGGCAAGTAACCCCATCCGGCTACATCCCCCAGAAATAACTAACCATGTGCATTTGGGTTTGGGTGTCAGATGCAGTGTGTAGGCACGGAATGGGATGGATGGGTTTGCAATAAAAGACTGCAAAGGGTAAACAGGGCTTAGCCCTGACAAACCCTGTCAGGCAGCCAGCCCACCAGAACCATCGCCTCCTCAAAGGCACTTGAACTTTCCTTCCCTCATTGTGAATTAGTTGACTTTGTGCGGCCGCGAGAACAGAGTAAGTCTCCGTTTTAAACTCTTGGCTTGCTGAGCTCAGCCCTGAAAATTCAAATCTGGCTGCGACTGGGACTTGTTGGCTTTTGCTGTGTGGTTCTTTAGGGGAAGAGCCGCTCACTCTCACGGCTGGTTTCTCTGGGGTTTGGCTGAAAATACTCTGCTGCTGTCACCTTGCACATGCGTGTCTGTCCCTGGGGTGGGTGCTCGGTGCCTTGCTTTGCACCTTGCCTTGCTGGCGTTTCACATGGGAGGTTTTTAAGTTTTAGATCAGTTAAAACACAAGACAAGGTAGAACTTAGGTTCACTTGAGAACTTTTGTCAGGGTGCGTTGCTGATCTTTAATGGTCTGCTTCAGCATTTGAAAACCCTTTTACGGAGGGGTAAGAGACCTTTTGTGGGATGGGACTGACCAGTGATTTATTCATTTGTTTTCCTAAGTCATGAGTTTCCTTCCCCCATAAATGTAACCAGAAAGGAGGTGGTATAATTTGGCAAAGGAACATTTAGGTTAAGTTTCGTTCTGCCGGAAATGTTTTTCCTTAGTTGTTAAAAACAGATTGAGGTTTTTGACAGCACAATGGGGTGTCCAGCCCATGTGTGGGTGGCAGGGAAGACTTTCTAGGGGGGTGCCAGATGTTTTCCTCTGCCTCGGAGAATTTCTTTGAAAATAGTACCCTTTTTGGTGCAATCTGCTGCTGTACAAACTGCAGAAACTCACATGGAACCCGAACATACGTGCTGCCTGTGGACGCCGAGCCAGTGCTCATATACATCAGGAGCTCAGTAGGAAAACAGGAGATCTTCCCGCTTGGTTTGGAGCTCCAGAATCAGACGGTTCTCTGAGTCGTTGTCTCCAGCGCATCGCTCCCACAAATGATTCGAGTTTGGTGTGGGTCTGTAAGCAAGGTAATGACACTCACGGTCACTGGAGGTGCTGGCAGTTGTGTTTTGATTGTGGATTTTCTTGCCTATGACGGTACTATTGGAATGATTGTCTCTGACTAAATGATACGATCCCTCCCAAGCCTGTTTGCTTGGGGATTAAAAATGTCTGCTTTGCTCTCGAAGTCAGAGTAGAAACTTTTCTTCCACTCACATTTGTTTTACCTGTGCTTAGCTGCCTTAAGATGAGTATTGAGTGCAACTATGTGAATATCTGTTTTGCTGCACTGGGCTTTGGGGTCAGTACAGAAGAAATGTGTCTGTGTTCTTGGTGGGTGAGGACGCAGCATTTGATAGGAGTGCTCTCAGCCATTGCGGAGAATTGTGTCTGTTTTCTGCTGGGTATCTGTTTTGCTCCACGGAGGCACATGGACTGGAAAGTCGACAAAATATAGGACGAGAGGGATATTCGGAATTGTGGGATCCAACTGCCCATCCTGGAGCAGGACCGGTATACTTAGGCCGTCTCTGATGGATAGTCTAACCCTGTTCTTTTAAAAACCTAAGGGGAGCACATTACAAAACATCTTCTACTAGGTTGTTCCTATGTGCCCTGTCCTTGCAGCTTTTTTCTAATGCGTAGCCTATATGTTCCTTGCTGGCAATTAAGCTGATTAATTTTTGGATTTACTCTCAATAGGCATGGAGTACAATTGACTGCTGTCCTTTTTATAACCTTACACAGCTTTGAAGACAATTACTATGTTCAGCCCTCTCTTCCTGGGAATAAATACATTTTTTCCTTCTAGCCTTTCCTTAGAGGGACACGCAGCCTTGCAGTAAAATATCCAAAACCTGGATTATTTCTGTTGGTCACCTAGTAGGTTGTCTTGGAAGCTTTCTTACTGTATACAGTGGAGATGAATCATGGAAAAATGCTGGTTATAATCTGTGTTGGCTATCTTTATTTCTAAGTCTAGTTTTTCTGAAGCTCTTTATAAAGATGACTTTACCAGATATCAGTACACATGTAAGCAAAAAAAAAAAATAAATCTTCTCTAAGGCAAAACATTACTAAAGATCCTTTTCATACAATAGCAATTAAAATTCTTCTTTCTTCGTTTCAAAATCTAAAATGCAAAGATGCAGGGAATCATGGATGTTTTTTTCTCCCTTCTTACCTCAAATCCCTGCTGCAGAAATTGTGTATATTCCAGAATAGCACAGGGCAACTTTCTAAAAGTTGGGGCAGCCGGAGCTGGGGTTGCTGTACGGGTTTGAATGACTTCAGGGTATTTCCTTGCAGCTGAATATTCAGCTGTGTGGGTGGGTTTTTTAGTTACTCTCTTCTATAAGCAATGAAAAAACGGGGGAAAAATATCACTAAGTAAATTCCAGTTCCAAATTTATTCAACAGATCACAGCTTCCATACCATGGATACAGACTATCTCACTAATATTTCCAACAAAGAAAGGAGGCAGTGCCACAGACCTGCAATTAATATTTCACTTCAGCAAAATATTATGATGTAGCTGTCCTGATTCTCCATATGTACAAAATCAGCATGTTTCAAGCATTATTTTGCACTCTGCTTTAGTTTCTTGGGAGAAACGTCGCAGCAGAAACTGGTACTTAGTTTATAAAAAGTGCAGTCGGTACCACATGGAGGGATATTTGTGCCATGTCATGTGGTGTGGCGTCTCCTCTCTTCAAATTATAGACAGTCGAAGTTAATTGCAAGTGTGACGCCAGGCTGCAGCTAGCTCAGTGGCTGCCTGCTCTGGCCTTTTGGTTGTCTTCCCATGCTGTGCACCCTAAAGCTTGGGCTTCGGGCAGGAAAAATATCAGGTGGGCATCTGCTCACCTGGGCTGCTGCTCTTGCTCACCGTGGAGTGGGTTTGGGCACCGCTGTGGAAGGATGTGGTGGTCCCTCGTGGGTGCCTGTGACAACAGGATGGAAATGCTCTGAGCAGTGATGCAAGGAAGAGCAAGGGCTCTGGCCAGCACAAAGGTCTACAGGCAGGGTCTGCTCCTGCAGCTAAAACAGGGTTAACGGGCTTGGGTATAAGAAAGTGAAGCCTAATCTAAGGATGTGCATGTGTAGAGGGCAGGGGCTTTTTTTTTTTTTAATCAGTTTCCCCCCAAATCTTTTAAGTGCTGTGTTGCAGATGATAAATACATAGTTGAAGAAGGCTGATAGGCACTGCCTTGCTTGACACAAGTGCCTGTCAGAGCAGTACAGTTCGAATAATAGCATATATCCAGAGAGTAACGTATCTGCATCTGAGCCAGAGGACTTTGTGTGTTAGGGTTTCTGCTGCCCAGAGATGCTGGGAGAAAATTTCATAACAGCTGGGATGCTCACAGTTTTGGGTGAGGGCTTCTGTTAAATACAAGGTCTGAACTTGGGATAATAAAACCAGAAAACCCTCAGTATCTACCAAGAAGTGCTTAGTGCATTTACTTAGCTTTGCATTCCCACCTCTTTAGAAATGTGAAATTGTACTTTATAAATCAGTGTTGGGTTTTTTTTCCTTTTTACCTCAACCTGTTTCCATGCCCATCATATCATGGATGCCACCAGGTGCTGATGATTATCAAACCACCGTCACATTCCCATCTGTCCAGCAATGCACCCTCCTGTGCGTCAGGGGCCCAAGGGGGATGTTTCGCACGCGTGCAGCTCATTTGGGGAAGTACTTGGGATTTGCCGACCTACTGGGAATTTAAGTTTGTTTTCTCTCCCGTGGTAACCACCAGTTTCTGTCAACTAACTCAGCGCAAATCGCTGTCTTCCATACAAAGACAATTTTTTATAGAGAAATAACTGGTAAAAAAGCAGAGCTGCTGTGCGTTTAGAGACGAGATGTGCCTTAACTAAATCATTACTTCTAGAGAAGTCATTTACTCAAGCTGGCACCCAGGCTGCCTTTGCCCTGGCCAGCAATGGTCTTGTGCCAGACTCCGGGACTCTGCCTAGAATTTGTTTTCTTAAGAAGTAATCCTTGAAAATCCTCATCTCAAATTGCAATTTTCTCTTTCCCTAGTTCCCCTGATTTTGCTAAATCCAGGTGTCCTTGATATCCTTTGCTTGTTAAGTCTTCCCTGTGCCTCAGCCAATTCCCTATGCTCTAATCTTTAATCCCACGGTTGTTTTTTCTTTAGCCTGTGGTCTTGCATTAGTTAATCTGGGTTCTGCACATGCCTGGTTCATCTTGTAGTACAATTTTTGTTCGGATCAAAAGTGAGCCTGCTGTTGCTTCTGCTGAATTAGCATAGATGTATGTAAGTTGTTTTCTGGCAACCTGAGAGAGGGCAGCTTTCACGTGCTCTGCCCTGGCACCCAACATACTCTGAGTTGTCCACCGATGGTCGTCTTCTCTACTGGTGCAGAGCCACCTCTGCAGCTTTTCATCTTCTTGGCACCGGGGACGTGCTGTTAGAAATGTGGCAGCAACTATGGGGAATTAGAGACTGATGCAATTTAGGACAGTTTAGAAATTCTCTGAAACTGTGTTAGGAAATTAGTCGGGTTGAACTTGGCACAGAAAAGCACTCAGTGTATGAGCGTGGGTCTCTGCCCAGTGAAGCTGAGGACCCCACGGAGTAATGCTTAAGGTGCTTCTTCGTTTGTGTGTTCATGTATAATATTCTCAGCCAGTGTCCAGGCAGTCCACCAAATTCTGTTAACAGTGTGATCCTAAGGGGATCCGCTAATGACTTTCCATACTGATTGGGTAATGACTTTTTGGAAAGTGAGAACTCAGCAGAAAACAATCTTGGCAATTACCGTCTGCTCATGTCAATACTGCAAGTGCTGCAGAGCAGTTCCATGAATGAAATGCCTTAACTTCACAAATTAAGTCTGTCTCCCTAACCTCCCTACAGGGTCTCTTGCTCTTGTCTGATAGAAGAATATCTTTTATGCTCCAAACTCTTTGGGGGCGAGAGTGGTTATAATCTCTCTGAACAGTTTCTTGCTCTGTCTGCTGCAGGAGCCTTTTGGTGACATACGCCCGGACCTGTTGGCATTTTGGGTGCAGTCCCACAATGCAGGCAAGGCCTTCAATGGCTGGTGGCACATTCATGTTCTCCCCAGGCTGCGCAGGTCTGTCCCTCCTTTGCACCAGGAGTGATGCTCGGTATGCTACTGAAAACACACAGCAAGCCTTTTTGCTTTGGAGGTCTGAATTTTGGCCTGGGCAGCGTACCCTGGGGCTGGTGAGGCAGCGCTGCCGGCAGGGAAGTGGCTGGGATATTCTCCTCGATGGCCGAACCTGGCTGCTGGACTGTGGAGCTGCATTCCTCAGTGATGCTTGTTGCTCAGCTGAAGCCTCTCTGCCCTGCAGGCAGGTTCACGTGGGCCATGGTGGCCTCAGTGCCCTGGGAAGGAGGGCAATGCTGTTGCCCAGGTTAGGGTGGAGGAACGGAGACCTAACGGAGTGTCAGGGGCTGAATCCAGCCTTGCTCTAAGCTCCTGCTATTAAAGAGTCCAACCCTGTGCCCAGGCTTGATGGGATGCTGCCGGAGGGGATGCAGGGCAACACGGCTTCTCTGTTGGATGAGCGAGGATGCTGGCATGATTAGATTCCTTTTAGCTCATTCATTTTTCAAAAGTGAAATCTCAAAGTCCCCAGATCCCAGTAAAAGAAGGTATTTTAGGCATCCAAACCCAGTATAGGCACCACCGGTGATGTAGACGCTCTCTTGAAGATGCGCGATCAAGTTGTGAGGAAGTCCCTAAGCAGATCCCTGAGTGAAGGTCTGGAAACAAGGGGAGGAATAGTTGCATATGTAGACCCTCACAGCTCAGAAGAGGGCAGAAAGAGGGGAAATTTCCATCCAGAATTCTGATCTGTCTTCTAGAAAGGTGGAGCATAACCTCGCGTTGGCCCTTTGTGTGTGCGAAGGAGATCAGTTACACTACAAGGGCAACACCGAGGTAAAAAACAAAAATACCCAAGAAGGAACTTAAGCCATGCCAACATGTAGGGCTTTGCTCCTTCATGGGGGCAAGGAAGGATGTGCAGTCCAAGCTTCCTGATGTTTTCAGTAATTAGTACTTCTTCTAAGCACCTGTTCTGCCAAGAAGATGACAGTTAAAAGATGTGTTTGCAGCTGCATCTGCAACCGCATCCTTCAGTCATTGTTATGCATAATTACTCAGTATTTTGCCACTTCTCTCATGCTGCCAGTAGTCTGGTTTGAGAGCCAGAGCACATCATTGAGATGTCTTCTTGCGTCCCATCTGATGCACTGAAACCTGGCTGACTAACTGCTTTGTGCTGTTTGTTTCAGCCCTGTTGTTTGACGCTTGATGTAAAATCCAAAAAAACCCCATCCAGCCTGTAAATGGGATGAGAAAGTTTGTGAGTAACAATAGTGGCCTGCATGCCACAGTTTGCCTTCATATATATGGAATTTATAACATACATCTTTAACAAAAAGTCTGGAAGAAGAGAAATTGCAGATATGCAGTGTATTGGAGCTAAATCTAGCTGCTCCACTCTGAGTGTGTTTCCCCCTACTGTTGTACACCGTCTCAAGCAGTGTCGGTGAACTTGGTTATAAAGAACAGCTTAAAATTGAAAGCATTGGGTAGGTCCTAATGGTGAGCTCAGAGAATCACGATTAAGAAAATTCTTCTTATGCTCATTTTTACTGATATGTATTGCTTTGGAGAGTTATTTGTGGTGTGTACAAGTACATCCTTCAAGTGGGAGTAAGCTTAAGTCTCCTATAGCTGCTTGCATCCTCCTTCCTCACCATCATGGGCCCCCTTCCTCTGGGTGGACCATGCTTTTCCCAGGTTTCAGGAGGATTTGTTCAGCTGAAATGCAATTATATTTCTTCTTTGTTTTGGCAACTGTACTTTTCCCACTCATCTTCACCTGCAATACAAAAGTCAAGAGTTGCTGTGAAAACTATCTGTCCCTCCAAAAAAAAAAAAAAAAAAAGTAGTGGCAGATCTTTCTCTGGAGACCAAATGTGATATGTTACGAGCACGGAAACCCAGGAGACTGTAATGCAAACTGATTTGCAACCTCTGAGCGTAGCAGCCATTGCCAGCTGTTGGCTGCAATAAAATGCTGTTGTGTCCCTCCGTTGGGAGCCCACTGTCATCTCCAGCCATGCTGTGAATGGTGCCAGGCACATGCCCTCGCACCCTGCCTCGCAGTGGGGACACCCTGCGGGGATGTCCCCAGGAGAGAGTCCCCACTGCCACCACTCATCTTGCTGCGTTCCTTGTGGAGCAGAGGCGCCTCGCAGGCTGCCCCTTTCCCTGTGCTCCTTGTCACTTAGCTGCTTTTGTCCTCCCCTGGTCCAGGGGCAGGCTCTGCTGCCTTACATCTTTCCACATGTGTATTCCTCCCTCTGTTTCAGCAGCGTGCCTCTCTGCCATCCCACGTGTTTATCAAGCTGTAAGCCATCACCGGTGCTCCCAAGCTCTCCTGCGCCTTCAACATTTTGAATCTCGGGCTAAATCTTGCAACTTGGGCCAATTTGTGCTATTTTCCTCCTTTGTCCTGATTTTGCAGATTATAAATTTAAATGAAGGGGGCTCTGATTTTCCACTCTTCGCTGCTCCCAGGCCCTTGCTGCATAGTAATCGACCAGCTGACAAACACTGCACGTAACATCATGCATATTCCTGCTGACATTGTTGACAGCAGAGCTCATGCATAAAAAAAATATGCCATAAAACATAGGTAGCTCTGCAGACTTCTGCTCTATTTAATGCCCAAGTCAGAACATTGGTCAAAGCTCCTCTAAGAACGAGAGATGACATTTCCCCATCTGCTCGTGTGAGGGGAGGAGTTTGTCCTTCGAAAAGCAGAATAATTGTTAGAAGACAAATGAGCAGGCCAAAATGCAATATGCTCCACGGGTAATTGCGTCTGAGTTGCAAATGTGTTCAGTGCGTAGAGGCTGTGTAGCAGTGCTGTTGGGAACATGTGTGAAAGCTTTTTAATGCTGCTGGCAAAGCAGAGAGGTGCTTCTTTCTGACCATGAAGCAAAATAAGACAAGAATTTAATAATAATTTTAAAATACAGAGTAAGAAGAAAGTTTTTGTGCTTCTTATCTAACCCATCTTCTTCTGAACTATGCCAATTTGTAAAACCAGAGACCCAAGGATGGGGTTGTCCCAGTTTAAGGTAAAGCAGGACCAATTTTGTTCAGTAACTCTACTTTCTAATTAGGCCTCTTCTAACTGCTGAAATTACCAGCACATTGCACAGAAACTGCTCTCTCCCAGAGTGATAAGCCCCATGTTTATAGCTGATGCCGAGGCACGGTATGCAGAGAGGCTCTTGCTTACACTTGCTGCTGTCACAGCCAAGGGCAGCCAACTCTGTTATTTACCTGTTGGAGGGTGGGAAGCGGAAAAGCGTAGAGGGGTCCCACTGGCGGGGAGGAGCAGACAGGACAGGTGACCCAAAACTGACCCACAGGGTATTCCATCCCATCTGCATCATGCTCAGTGTAAAAGCCGAGGGACCAACGGGTCAGCCTCTTTCTGCAACGGCTGGTGTCCAAGGAGGACTCTGTCTGTTCATCTGCCTTTGATCCCGATCCTGAATCCAGACCTGGAATCCAGTTCCCATCTGCCACCGAATCCAGTCTGGGACTTCCTGAGTGCCTGCTGGTGACGTGATTGTCATCCTGGGAACTTCATATGGTTTTGTATATATTTCGTTATTTTCTTTTTATTATTTTATTCTTTATATTTCATTAAAGTTGTTTAGCCATGTATCCATTGCAAGATGTGACTTTGGTACAAGAGCCGCCTCTCAGTTTGCTGACCCATTCTCCTGAATTCAGGATGGAGGATCTGCAGTCATGTCATCAGTCAGCATTGGCACGCTCTTCCCACTGACCCTGTGGTGAGACTGTTCACCTATTTTCCTCCTCTCTATGTTGGGCTTCTCTGACTTTGGGGGAGAAGGATACTACCACCCAACTGGGCAGAATTATGATGGTCCTTTCCTTGTCGAAGCTTCTCTGCTTTTCTATACCATGCCTCTGCTTTTCTATACCATGCCTCAGTATTCGGTGCAGCAGGTACTTGCAGCCCAGGTCTTGGCTTCACATGCCTTGCAGAGTCATGCATGCTGAAGATTGAAAGTATCTGATACAAAATGCAAGATGTTCATGAGCTCTAACCAAAAGGCAGGTGGGCAGGATGCAAACCCCCTCACTGTAAGGGATTTGAAACCAGTATGACAAATATGTCATATTGCATCTTGAGAATGGCCCTATTCTCTACATTTTTAGGTGAAAGACTGGCAATTTTCTTGCTGATTTTGTGAACGAAGTCTAAACCCAGTCTTCCTTTCCCATTACTCTGTTTATGCTAAAAACATTCCCAGATAGAAACATCTGGGGGGGGGCGGGTTTGGGTCATTAACTTAAATGTGAATGAAAAACCACGTGCACAAAACTTTAGTATTTTATTTCGGCAAGGACAGACAAAACCCCCTATTTTTTTTAGTTCAAATCTATATGTGAATTTTCATGTGCTTGTTACACGTTTCTGGGTTAGTGGTGTAAGCGGAAAATCCTTCCTTTGCCCTGCTTTGCTGTCACTTGACTAGTTTGTTTAAATTTGATAATGCATGATGATAGACCTGTGGCTAATCTGAGCATTGCAGCTGCCGTAGACTGCATGCAACGTCAAACCTACATGCTGAGTGATCTGCTGCTTCACCTGAAGAATCTTAATCTTTTTACCGGAAGGTGCAGAACATGATTTAGTGGGAAAGTGTGGGCTGCACGCCCTGTAACCCTGTCCACTTGCGCAGGTTTGGGTATTTCATGATGACACGCCACTGGTTACGCAGAGGAGTTGTCAGTCAACCATCTGTGACCACATCTTTCCATCGCTTATCACCCGAAGTATATTCTTTCCAAAGGTTGGTTTGATGGGAGAGACATGTTTTGAGGGTGGTGGTAACACTAGTATTTAATGTTTCCTAATATCTAATGGCACTTTGTGGCAAACTATTTCAAATGCACTTATAAAGATGATGGATTGCAACCTGTTAGGTCTGCAGAAGGGTTATACCTGTGAGTTGGGCTTATAAATGCATGCGCTGGCTCCTCTGGGTATCCAAGCACCTGGCAGTGGTGCCTTTTTCAGCAGTAAATGTTCAAAAGCAGGAATTTTAAATATTCCAGCATGGTGTTTTCTTCTGGGCAGGAGATATTTGTACTGACCTGTCTCTGTGCATCTTTTGACTGCTGTTTGTGCTGTTGAAATGCCAGCTGGCTTCGGGCATCTGCGTTGAGTCCCGCACTGCGAATGAACAAGCACCATTTGGTTGGATCCCATAAATAGCTTTTGTTCATTCATGGAAAATACAGTAATTATAAACATGCTAGTTTAATAACTGTGTTTAATTAATGGTGGGTTAGTAAACGATGTGTGGAGGAGAGGTTAAAATTTACTAGAGGCGGTTGCTGTGTAGCTCTTAATTGAATTAAGTGCGTATTAAACTGGGCCTCTTCCCTGACCTCAGAGGAGCAAGCTCGGTGCACTGGAGCATATGGATGCTATAGATTTCAGAAAGCTCTGGTTAAAGGTGGTACAAAAATGCTCTGTGGCCAAAGTCCACAAAAATCCTTCTGCATATCTAATAAGGCCAAGGCAGTGATACTGTAAAAAAGTTAGGGAATATGCTGTTTCCTTAAGGAATTCATATGCCTGCAATTATTACTAGAAATTATTTTCCAACAAATTAAGAAGATATCAAAGAAAAAGATATCAAAGAAATATCAAAGAAAAATAATTGTCCCACACTCACAATTTTAGCTTTATTTTGAAACCATTAGTTCTTTTGATAGTTTTTCTGTAGGATAATAGGGTCCGGTGTGTGTTTTCTCTTAGTGTATATATATAAAAGCATATATATATTTAAGCACACTGTCAAAAGTTTGTTTTTTAACTAGCTGCCTCAGGCAGTTTCTTCATATTTCTCTTAGAATATAGACTAAAATTTCCCCATCCCCAAATCCATCTATCTGCCAAAAAAAAAAAGATATTCTGAAGAAAAATCTGAAGGAAAATGGCAACAGTCTGGGTTTTTTTTCAGTAGTCTATGTCTAGCAAGACTGTTCATAGCAAAGAGGAAAAATAATCCTCAGGGAAGGTTTGTAACACAGGAGAATCGAGGCAGGACCTGCCATGTCTTAGGCATTGCATGCTCGTGTCCTGTTTATTTTATAGAAATTCATGTAATGTTTGCATCACTTGCGTCTTTAGCACAGGAAAGTCACATTTGAAGGTTGTCTAAGTTTGCAAATCTTAGAACCACAGAATTGTTTAGGTTGGAAAAGACCTTTAAGGTCATCAAGTCCAACTGCTAATGTAGCACTGCCAAGTCCACCACTAAACCACATCCCTCAGCAGCCCATCTACACGTCCTTTACATACCTCCAGGGATGGTGATTTAACCGCTTTCTTGGGCAGCCTATTCCAATGTTTGATAGCCCTTTCAGTGAAGACATTTTTCCTAATATCCAATCTAAACCCTCCCCAGCACAACTTGAGGCCATTTCCTCTTGTCCTATCACTTGTTACTTGGGAGAAGAGATTGACCCCCACCTTGCTATAACCTCCTTTCAGGTAGTTGTAGAGAGTGATAAGGTCTCCCCTCAGCCTTCTCTTCTCCAGGCTAAACAATCCCAACTCTCTCAGCTGCTCCTCATAAGACTTGTTCTCCAGACCCCTCACCAGCTCCGTTGCCTTTCTCTGGACATGCTCCAGCACCTCTATGGCTCTCTTATACTGCGGTGCCCAAAACTGCACACAATATTCGAGATGGGGCCTAACCAAGGCCAAGTATAGGGGGACGGTCATGTCCTTACTCCTGCTGGCCACACTACTCCTGACACAAGCCAGGATGCCACTGGCCTTCTTGGCCCCCTGGGCACACTGCTGGCCGACTGTCCACCAGGACCCCCAGGTCCTTTTCTGCCAGGCAGTTTCCAGCCGCTCCTCCCCAAGCCTGTAGTGCTGCCTGGGGTTGGTGTGACCCAAGTGCAGGACCCGGCACTTGGCCTTGTTGAACCTCACACCATTGGCCTTGGCCCATTGATCCAGCCTGTCCAGATCCCTCTGCAGAGCCTTCCTGCCCTCAAGCAGGTCGGCAATCCCACCCAAGGGTGCACTCGATCCCCTCGTCCAGATCATTGATAAAGATATTTGTCCTGGTTTAACACAGACAGAACTAATTTTCTTTTCAGTAATTTTACTTTTCAGCTAAGTCACTTCTAACTAATGGCACTTGCTGAAATGAACTGTGTATTTTTCAGACAGTTTCTGCTTCTAGCAGTTAATGTCTGATGTTTATAGTTGATGCCAAGGCATGGGATGCAGAGAGGCTCTTGCTTACACTTGCTGCTGTCACAGCCAAGGGCAGCCAACTCTGTTATTTACCTGTTGGAGGGTGGGAAGCGGAAAAGCGTAGAGGGGTCCCACCTGTGGTGACCCAAAGCTGACCCACAGGTTATTCCATTCCATCCCATCTGCATCATGCTCAGTGTAAAAGCCGAGTGACCAAAGGGTCAGCCTCTTTCTGCAATGGCTGGTGTCCAATGAGGACTCTGTCTCCCTTTGACCCTGATCTGTGCGTTCCTGAATCCAGACCTGGAATCCAGTTCCCATCTGTCACTGAGTCCAGTCTGGGACTTCCCCAGTGCCTGTTGGTGACGTGACTGTCATCCTGGGAACTTGATACTGTCTTGTGTATATTGTGTATATTCTTTACTTTCTTACTCATATTCTTATATTTTCTTTTTATTATCAATATTTCATTAAAGTAGTTTTAGTTTTCAACTTGAAGTCTTTCTCCCTTATTCTCTCTCCTTTCTCTTGAGGAGGGAGAGAGGTTACAAGAGAGCATCTGTTGTTCATTTAGTACCCAGCCCAGCCTAAACCACAACAATATTAAAAAGAAAACTAAGGAGAAGCTACTATTAACTTTGCTGGAAGCTTTGGATAAACACTACTACTTAATGTGATGAAGTAATTTTTTTTATTTTTTATTTTGGAATAGAAGCTTCAAATGGACTTTTTAATGTATTTTGAGGGTCAGCATTAAATACTGCAAAGGGACCTTTTCATGTTTTACAAGTGTTCCCACCGTGTTCATGTGCCCTCTTTCTGCAATGTTCTCTGGATGTTGTTTTGACCTTTGCAGTTACAACCTTTACAAATAGTGCCTTTGGAGTCAGCTTGAGTTTCATCCACATGGCAAGCCAGGGGTTGGGTTTGGATTTAATTTTTCCCCTCGAGATGTGCAACGTGTGCACTCAGGAAAAAGCAGTTTGCATCAACTAAACTGGTCAATAGCCCAAACAAAACTTTGCAGAGAAAGTATACTTTGCTGGTACTTGTTTCACAGATCCACAGCACCGGAGCATGAAGTCTTTTCAGAGATGTTGGATAACTGAATCCCAAAATGCGGGTAGTTTGTGCTAGATTGCTTTTTCTCCTATTGCAAAGGTTGCAGAATCACAAACAATATATGAAGACCAGTAGGACAAAGCTGTGTAGCTCTCTTGGTGTTCGATATTTACTTTACCGTTTGACCAAGCCCTCAGTTACAGCATTTTGTCAGAAGAATACTGTTTTCCCTCAAGTCATTTGAAAAATTCTGTTTGAACTTAAAAGGGCAGATATTGTGCAGAATTTATTTCCCATGTTTGTTAAAAACATTTTTTCTAGTTTTACACAAAAATATAAGCATAGAAGGATGTGTTTTAATGAAACAATTAACAGGGAGATTTGTAAAAGCATTTGATGAATTTCAGGTTTCCAGGAACCAGGCAGCTTGTGAAAGGACCAGACTTTTAAGAGATTCAATTACCTGTAAGAATATTTGAATGCATGAAGTGTCAACAAGAAAAAATAGGGTAACCTGAAAAGTAACTTACAAAAATGTGCAAAGAAATTTAGTAGGTTTGGAGGTCTGAAAAAATGCAAGAAGCAGTGGAAGAAGTGTTTAATGACAATTTTTAAAAAAGGGTAAGGCAGCAGAATATAAACATCATTGGTCTTGGTGATGTTTGTGCCCTTCGGGTGTGATGGGTTCTAATGCTGCTTGTGCTGGGGTGAAGGGTGAAATTTCAACCCATGTGAAGGCTCTGCTAGTTCTGGGAGCATTCGCGTGCCTGGATCTTATGGTGACGCCTGTGCAAGGAGATCCGATGTTCTCTGCAGGGCTCTGTGCAGGACCCATGTACTGGTTTTGTGGATGAAACGGCTGCTTTAAAAATTAGTGCTAAGGCTTGTGACGCTGTTTGGCTTTGTGTTGTAGGTGAGTATTTTGCCTCTGGTGTTTTCCTGGGAGAAATGTGCCTGGCAAGAACTAGAACAAGCTAAAACTGATAAATCTTGCTTGCTTGGTGAAGTTAATCTCTTTGGTGGACTCTTGAATTAATACTATTGCTCCCCAACAATATAATGCATCTGAGCATAAGTTGCTTCAAAGAAATTCTGCTGGTGTTGTTGCTCGTTACCCTACAACGTTTGGGTTAAAATAGTAGGAAAAAAAGGGTGGCTTAGCTTTGATGTCTGATACTGTTAGGAGTGTGTTGCTCTTTCCTGCTTCAGAGAGCTTCTCACAGCTGTTGAGAGAAGTACTTAGCCCCAAAATACAAGACTTGTATCCCCCAGGGCCGGCAGAGAAGAGGTTGTGAATAATTTGACTTGAAGTCAAGGTGGTGCTCGGTGGAGCAGGAAATTAGGAGTGCTATTTTTAAATGCTGAAGAACTTATTAAAAAGCAGTAATAGTTTTCATTAGACAAAGAGCTTTGAGTTTGGGAGGCTCGTGATTTGAGGTAGCATCGTTCATCAAGTAAGTGTTTTTTTGAAGAGTGCCAAGTAAATCTGTCTTTCAGGAAGGCTTGGTGACTATGAGAAGAATTAAGTAAGGGATGTGAATCTTACTGACATAAATCTTGGCATGCCAAGTATCTCTCTCTAAATTGGCAGCTGGTGTTGCCACACATTAGCATTTAGAATAAAATAAAAATGACAAATTTATCTAATGTGAGAATAAAACTAACACAGGAATTCTGCCCAGTCTGTATTTTTTGGACTTCTCTCTCCTTTGCTCTGTGTCTGCAATTTTCCAAGAATTTTGAAGATGAGAAAGATGCAAGCTCTCACATCCCTCTCCTATTCTAACACCACATAGAAAATGGCTGGTGGACATAGGCTTGCAGCAAAGGAGGAATAATTTAGACGTTAGAGAAGAAAATTCTGACTGTATAGGTGGGAGTCCCCAGGAGAAGCTACCTAGAGAGTCTGGAGAATCCACAGCAGTGAAGATTTAAAAAAACTTGTTGTGGAGGAATCTGCAGGGATGTGCTGGCTCTGTTCAACTCTATTTCAAGCTGGGAGGTGGAGCAGAGGCCCATTGAGGTACCTTCCAAACTAGGTTAGTATTCTTTCTCTGACAGAAAAAGGGCAGTCAGCCTTTGATGATGGTTGTACTAGGTTAAAATCAAGAAAGCAGAAGTCTTACTTCCCTTTGTCCTTGCTCAAGACAGAAAAGCATGTTAATGCAAAGAATATTTGACATTAAAAAATTATGTACAGCCAGAGCAGAATAAGGCCCGCATCCCCGTGGCTGCAAGAAGTCGCTTTGATTTTTTTCCAGACCTTTGGGTTTCTTAACAGCAAGTTCCCTGCCTAAGGGCTTTTCAGAGAATGGGAAGTCTGAATCTGGCAGGTCTTGAGATTAATTTTGTATTTTCTTGCTGAACGTAATTCCAGGAAAATTGCTTGGAAGACATGTAGTAATCACGATAACACATATACAGCTCCACTGAAATGCCCTGACCCTAAATAGGTTGTAAGTTTCAAAAAATTGCTGTTTTCTGTGATGTTAAAATAGCATTTATTCTTTAGCTTTGTAAGACTTAATAGTTCCCTAGAGAACAACAAAAGTTTCATATTTTGTGCTTTAGGAAGGTTTTGTTAGTGTCATCTCCAAAATAGGGATGATTTTTGAGGTACCATACTCTTCAGCACCTGGTCATGTATATTTGCCCAGAATCGTGAGAGATTTCCTTGTGCAGTTCAGTCAGTCATGTTCAAGGAGTGGTATATATGTAAGTAAAACTAAGGAAGGTGATTTCCACTGATTATTCAATGGAAAGCTGATTAATGAGACCTTTAAAACCTGATATCCCCAACAGACAGTTCACAGCACTGCAAGAAGCCTGGTTTGCAGCAGGCACTAAAAACTTGAGGTGACTCAAGAGCAAGCCGTTATAATACATTCGGAGGGGGAATTCAGGCTCCGGCACACCGCGGAGTTTGTGTCGGACACCAATTCATGCAGGTGAGCTGAGCTGTGATAACTGGGGCTCAGTGACTGCCTCTGACGACCCAAGGAAGGTCAAAACCACTCTCTCGGAGTGTTCCTGTCGTGCTTACTGCTGGTGCGTGGTCCTGCGCCTTCCCTTTCGCAAGCGCTGATGGTTGTGTGGCCGGGTGAAGAGTTTCACCAGCCCTCCTTCCCCCGGCGCAGTGGGAGGGGACCAGCCTCATCACAGCCATTCTCTGCATCCTTGGGATGAGAGAGTAGGTGAGGACATCCTGCATCCCCAAAGCTACAGCAAAGAGGTTGCTCAGCCACGATGACCAGGTTGGGCTCTGGACTTCTTTTGTAGCTAGGTTCTCAGATTTTGAATTTCTACTTTCTCACTACCCTCATGACAGTAAGTGCTTTGTGTAGCTTCCAAGAGAAAAAAAAAAAAACAACAAACCACTAAATTTGCTTCCCAGTGGCAGATGAGGTTTGCTTCTATTCTAGTGACTTGCAAAATACACCTGAAGTTTGCTGAGGCTCCCTGTGGTTTTTAGAAACCATTGCTTTTACAGTGAGGAGACTGGGGGTCTGAATGTCCTGTTGAGGGTGTTGAAAATCCAGCCCTCAGCCTGCTAAACCACTGCTGTGGTTCAGGCTGGTAGGGCTTTTCAGGCATGGAGAGCCTTTGGAGCAGGGTGGGTTTTGATCACAACACCTCAAAGTAATGACAGTAGGGAGAGAGGGTGGAAAAGGAAAGGGACTGTGGAGATGGCCAGGAAGGGAGTGCCTGGTGTGTGCTGTGGGGGGAGACCGGGACTTGTTTGCCGGAGGAAGACAGCAAAAACCCTTCCCTGCGGGCGCAGTCCTGCTCTTAGAGATTCCCTGCGTGATGGTTGAAAAGGGCAGCCTGGCTGGCTTTCTGTCTGCTCTCTCAAACAAATCTGTGCTCTCCCAAGCCTTTACTGCGTTAAATGTAAAGATTAGCATTGCAGCTCACACTCCCAAGGTGTCTGAAGCAGCAGCAGACCGGTGCCCGCTCGCCTGATTTTCATTAAAAGGTGCATTGCAATGATTTTGCCTGAACGCACTGTAGCTGCGACCAAGCTGGTGTCACTCGTTTGGGGTCCTGAGTCGCCGAGTTGAGGGCTGAGGGTGGTCGGCATGTTTGGGGAAGGAGACTGCTGTGTGGCAACCCGCCCCCGCAAGGGACTGGCCAGGGCGCATGGAGCAGGGTGAGGTCTGAGTGGGCTGCGGCCATGTGGATAACAAGGCTAAAACTAAACCTTGCACATCTTCTTCCATCTTATAATTACAAACTCCAGCACAATATATCTGGGCAACCTTATTTTCAGTACTTTTTTCCCTTCCTTCCCCTACAAGTGTTGTACTTCTGCTTTGGAAGCTGGTCTGCTTTATTTTTATCCCTCTCATATGACAGTACAGAAAGCTTGCTCGCATCCTCTTTTTTGTTTGGGGGGTGTGTGAAATAAAATTAATTTTTAATGAAAGATGAGCAGCTTTAAGATGCAAATGTAATGCAGGAGAAGTCATGAGCAAGCTGCCTGTCTGCAAAGAGGACTTGGCAGGCCGGCAAGGTTGGAAACCACAAGGATGAGTGGTTCTGATGGGTTAAATGAGGGTTAAAAAAAAAAAAAAAAAAAAAGAGAAACCCAAAAACCTGTTACCTCATGTATCAAGCCTATTCAAATAAAAGTAATACAAAATATCTGTCAGCAGAGTGTGGTTATAAGAATTTTAATTCTGCTTCTTTCCTTATTGGACTCCTGTTATGGTTTGCACTTCCAAGCTTTTTGTAGTAGAGGTGAGAAATTTTCGATCAGTGTGTTTTGTCGGTGGACAACAGAGAGTCCGTAAAATAGTTATTCTTCGTGGGAAAGCTGGCAGTGGCAATTCGTGTGGGGTGTTGTTCCTCACAATAGGCAACACCTCCTGTTCCGTCTTGTTTCCTGCGATGCACAGTGGGCTTTTTCCTTTGGAGCGAGGACTGGCAGGATGAGGTTGTCTAATCATCAGCCTTGTCTGCAAGAACGGTATTGGACACCCAAACTCTTCAGCTTTTTAAGGCTGAAGGCAGGGAAAGAAAATCAAATATTTTGAAATTTCTTAGTGTAGTTCTCTGCAACCCTCAGAGCTGTATGGGTGTTTTAATCTGATTTTCCAGTTAATATCGTTCTTTAAAATACTGTGTTTTCCCACTGGATGAAAATTCCAGTTTTTGAGTAACTCTGCTTGATTTTATTTTTAGGGTTTTCCATCTTGGGGCTGGGCATCTGTCTTCAGTTTTCCTTTTCTGAGAAAAGCACTGGGATATTTAAATAATTGAAGGGAGAAATTATATGCGCTCAGCAAACAGATGTCAAAAAAATGAAAGCAGCTTAAAATCTAGGCCTCCAAAGTCACTTCCATATACTTCCTTTTTAAAGAATGTATATTTAATTAGCTTTTAGAAACAAAGTGCCATGCTGACATACACATACCTGCCCAGTGTTTTATCATGGGACAGAACAAAGAAAGTGAAATGGAAGTTACAAACTATTGTGCTATAATATGTGAAATAGATGCTATGATACTGAATTGGTTCACCTGATAAAGCCCAGAGTTACAAGACTCGTACTCTGTTTTCCAGATGGTATGAAGACAATTGAATGAGTTTCTGTGCTTTGCAGCAACTGAGGTTCATACAAGAGCTCTTCTGACTCTGGTAAAAATAATTTTTAAAAAAGTGAATTAAAGGAGAATTCCCTTTTCCAGGTAATAAGAACACAGTAACTTGTAATTTCTAATTTGTCGTTTGTGATCACATTCAGCACGTTTTCCTAAGAAATCACTTCATGGGAGAGGTTTTGTTTGTGGTGTGTCGCTGCCCCTCTCCATGCAGCACAGCTGCAGGATGCCTCCTGCCCTGGGTATCATCTCAAGTTGTCAGCCAAAATATGAAGTAATGCAGTAATCTGAAGGGAGTCTTGCATATTTTAGTAGACTTAATGGAAGAAAAGTAGGTGAAGACAGACAGAAGAGGGCCTTGCCTTCCTGGTGTTGGCGTTGGAGTGGTCAGCCCAGCTCATTTTGAGGCTGCTGATAAAGCTGCTGTTGCCACATGGTTTCTGGGTGCCACCATGCCATTAGTTTGACTTTGAGGTGTTCCAGCCCTGCTTTAGCACCTGGGTGGACCTCAGAGACAGACTGATCTCTGGCAGCTGCGGAGTTGCTTGGGGCGCCTGGGAGAGCAGGGACGGTGGAGGGTCTCCTTACTGCTCTTCCCTCTTCTCCTTGGGCAAATCTGTCCACGCGTCAGGATTTCCACTGGGTATTGAGCCAGTTCAGGAAGATCGTTGAAGGTGACCAGATAATCCAGTGAGGGACAGAGGTTCCTGTGCCTCCAAGACGGTGATCGTTCATCCACACCTCCAAGATCAGGCTCAGTGGAGCAAATCCTCTTCTGCCACCCACTGCCATCAATGTGCGGATTACTTCTGAGTTTTTTGCCTGTATTGTTTTGGGATTTGTGGTTTTGGGGTGGTTTTTTTTTTTTGGTTTTTTTTTTTTTTTTTTTTTTTTTTTTTTTTTTTTTTTTTGCAGGGGGTTGCTTAGGCTTTATGCGGTCTTTTTAAAGTTGTGTATGACACCCGGCTCCTGCTTTCCTTACCCATCCTTCCCAAACTGGACTACACTAGCAACTATTTGAAAAGAGCCTCTATTTAATGAGGTCCACACTTGCCTGTTGCCAGAACAGGAGAACGTGGGGCTTCCAAAGCAGGGAAGGGTGCACCCGTTCTGTCCAGTGCTTGGGGGAAAAGAACAACTTCATCATGTGCTGGCTCTCCTGGCTGCCGGGTTGTCAGTGCTTGCTTTCAACTCCTCAGGAGCTTTCCTGAGTGGGAAGTGCATTTCTTTCTGTACTTTTAGAGTGTTCCCTTCTCTCTGTTGCTTTTCTTTTTGGTGCTGAGTCTTCCCTGGCTGAGGTCTGCTCATAATGACAATTTAGTCATCACAGCCGTAAACCGGATTTTTTTGTGTGCTTAGATACATAGTGTAGTGATGTGGCTTCAAATCCCTCTCCTTGGCAGGATCTTAATGTCTTGCTTGGGATGCTTTGAGGACTTTGAACCTGAAGGTGCTGAAGAAAAGTATTTTCAAATATGAAGAGGTAGGTTGGATTTTCTTGTAGTGGAATACAAGTTGAATATTGAATATATATCATACAGTGTTTGGGAATATTCTGGTGACAACATATACATACTTTAGTACTATACATACTCCTGATCCAAGCCTATTTCTAAGCACGTGATCAGACAGATGCACTGTAAGTCTGTTGATCTGAGCAATACTACATAGCTGCTCAAGTGTTTGAAGGATTAGTGTTTTAGTTTTCAGTGTCTGGATTTTTGCCTATGCTGCTCTTGCTTTTTTCTTAAAAAACCAAAAATGTGTATTTAATTTATAATATTTGAGTCCAACATTGCAGTAGCCCTTTTTTTAGTTTTAAAAAGTCTGTTCGGTTTATATGAGGCCTCAGTGGATAATGGCTGACTTTGAAGCTCAAGCTTAATGGCAGAAAATTTGGGGGCAAAACAGGGGTGTGTGGTGTTTCTGTTTTGTGTCTTTTCCTGTCAGTGGTTATATCAGGTTACAAAGAACAATTATGATGATGGCTCACGTGGGGGAGTTGGCTTGTTGCACGTTCTTAAATCTTTGACATATCTCAGAAAGCTTGCTTGGCTTCTTTTAAATCTTTAGGTCTGCTGTTGCACACATCTAAACATCACGATACATGAAAATGCATATGATGTTCCGTTAAGTCCAGTGTATGGTTAATATACCAATAGCGTATGGCATGGTAAAGATTATTATGTGTGTTTGCTCCAACTTGCTCTTTTGTTCTTTCAGCCCAATAAGAACATTGGCTCAGAAACTTGCATATTTAAAATGCCCGAAGGCAAGACTTTGCTTTCCAGGCTTTACTCCTTGTCTTTGCAGAGACAATGACTGCATAAAACCACGTGATTAGGTAAAGCATTGAGTCATTATTTATAGAACATAACATTTATTTATGTATTTTTAATCTGGGCTCAATTGAGCACTGGAGCATTTTGAAGCACCAAAGGAATACATGAGAACTACCATGACAGCAACTTCTGTGCTTGAAATCTTTGCCCCAGACTGAGTGAAGGTTTAGTGAGATTGTATGTAGTGTGAATGGGTAAAACATGAGTCTCCTAACCAAAATGTGGTGGTAACAGGGGTCCCTGAAGAGGCTGCCTGCACAGTATGTATTTGGATTCTGGCATCTGGACTCTGCTGAAGCTTGTACGGTACCTTCCAGGAGGCAAGTTTCTCTTGAAGTTATCAGAGCACAGGCTCTACTGATTGGGTGTACATCCTACAGTCCTGTCAGAAAATACTTAATAGTTGCCAAAAGCATGGAAAAAAATACATCCCAACAAGCTGAACTTGCTCTCTCTCTATTGCCTGCACTCTCCCCTCCTTTTTTCTTGATAGATAATTTTCAATCAGCCAAAAAAACTGTTTGAGAGCAACTGTACCAAAGGCTGCAGTGTTTTATTTTGTCCAGCTATTGCTGGAACGGGAGGACCATCTTGGGCTTGATTATATGAAACCTCAGAAGTAGCCATAAAATTTGGCCACCTCCGAAAGCATGATCACCCATTGCCCAAGGAAGGTCAGAGAAGGCTTGGGCTGGGGTCACATGGGTTTTCTTGGTGAGCACTACTGATGTCCTTGGTTTTGATAAGGCAGCTGAACGCAGCGTGCTCACTCCTGATGACCGTGTGTGTGGTGGTCTGAGGCTCCCAAATCCCTGCTCCAAGAGGTCTGGCCGCAGAAGGAAATGGATGCTGCGGTCAGCACCAGCGTCAGCATCATCTTGTCTCTGAGGGGTGGCAGCTCGTTGCTTCCAGCGAGTTTCTACCAGTGGGGTTAACCTTCAATTTGGGAAAGGAAAATGCAGTCTGGCGTGCATGCTTTGTGAGGCTGCTGTAGTTCAGCTGGAGGTTAAGAGGACAGAGGCAGGAATGGCAGGGTTATGGTTCAGTGGCTTGTGTCCTTCAGGGATCACAGATGACCCCTTGTTGCCACAAAACCCCTCTGCGTTGACTTGAGAGCAGGCATAGGCACTAAACGAAAACTGCAGAGTGCAGAGACTGACCGTCCAGCTGTGGAAATCCTGCATGGCAGGTGCACCGTGCTGCTGGCTGCGGTCAGAGCCGTGTCCTGCTTTCAGAGATGCTCTCCCTGAGACAGCGATGGGTAGCTGGCTTCACGTGGGCTCTTGTTTGCCTGTTGGGGCTGTGTGGAGGAAAGCTGAGCCCTGCCAAGGTGTTGGAAGCTCTTCATGAAGCTAAATTGACCCTTCATGGAGAATGAGCGAAGTGTGACTATGTGGTGTTGAAGGCAAATGCCTCCAGGTAGATATTGGTGATGGAGGTGTAAACTGTCCTCTGAACTTCCTTAGGTCTAAAGGAGACACAGTTTACTGGGAAGTGAAAGAGCCCACTGGCAGTGATAAGTAAGTGAGCAGTGTTACAAGATCTGGCAAAGCCGAGATAGGAAGGATCTTCTCCGAAAGTCCCTTGTTAAGCTCTACTTGGCACAGTTGCTTGGGAGCACTCACTGTAAAGTAGGCTGATAATTATTTCTAATGCTCAGGTCAGATTAGTGTTAATTAATGGATTTGGGGAATAGCGTTATGGAAATACGCCTTGTTAAATCTGGTAATAATAATAATTGTGCTGGTCTTAATTCAGAGTTAAGAGATAATAGAAAACAGCTTTTTTCTTTTTTTTTTTTTTTAAATGGTGCACTTTTCAGTAACACAGTATAATCACGTCAGTCTATCTTCCAACAGTATTCAGTTTGTAGGGTTTTAAGCTGTATGTTTTCTTGGTGCTTATTAAAATTAAATTCAAACAATTTGTTAGGCACATTTGTTTTTTAAATATAGAGTCACAGCATTAGAACATAAGGTATTTGTGGTTTGTTTGTAATTCTGGATTCATGACTCCTGCAGACAATGTGGTCCAAACTTAACATGTTATTTGCATTTTCTTGTTTTATGAATAGTTATTGCAGAGGTCTTTCCCACAGGAAGGTCTTGAGAAGAGTGGAAGCATTTAAAAATGATTACAGATCTACAAAGCCTTTTTTGTCTGTTATTTTTTGTAAGTGTAGTTTTCAGAAAGAACTGGAGTGTACAGTAAATTCCTACAGGGTTGTTCAAAATGTTACATGGAAGCCCAGTCCTTTTCTTCACAAACCTTGCAACTGAGAAATTTGGGGTTGTGACTATCGAGGTGCAGGTAGGTGAGTGCTTATTTCAAGGCCACAGGAGTAGGTGATGTTAGTGAGGGCTTTTGAAGACTGGGTCATTTATTTGGGTGCCTAAATGCAAACCTGAAGTTTAACTCTGTTACTTATATATCTGTAGTTTTGACTAGTTCTTTGTATGTGTGTGTGTGTGAGAGAGAGAGATGTGCTATTTTAAAACTTGGTAAGGCAGTGCTTCTAGGAATCTGCATACTTAAAATTATATTTCCGCTGTGGTTACACAACTGTAAAGTAAATCCAGAAAAGCATCACTGACTTTAATTATGTTCCTCCAGGTTTTTGCTTCTGTAAGTGATGTCAGAAATTAATTCCGAATACTCTGAAAATTCACAGTGGTGGTTCCTAGCACTAGCTCTGAGCTGTTCAGCAAGTGGAAGAGATCCAAAAGGATGATTCGGCATATTGGCATACAGAGGATGCTGGACAATTCCAGAATTGTACGGGTGCCATTCGTCAAGAAACTCTTTAAATATAGCTCTTCCATCATTCAACAAGCTTGCAATAACTTGTTTCCTTAAGCAAGCTTTTTCTGTTCTGCTACAAAATTGAGTGTCTTTAAGGGCTCATAGGTAGATTGGTATTTTTAACTATCTGACAGCTATAGATGTGTGCTTTGATATAGTCTGGGACATTAGGTCATGTGAGAATTAGCTGATTTTAAGTTTTGTCTTTGAAATAAGTCACTTGATTCTGGTTTAAATGAATGCAAAAAGGCAAGCCTATCTTTCTTCAATACTCAAAGTACATTCCGCATAAAAGAATATTGGAAAGATTTTAAAAGTCACTTAGAAATTGCAAAGCTTTTCCATTGTCCTACCTGACCTGGACTTGGAGAAGAGGCTGGCCGCTGGAGACAGTTTGTGTGAAAAGAGGGTGAGGACTAAAGAGAATAATTTGATCATACTAAAGGGTTTCTGTATCGGTGTCAGAAAGAGTTTTAGATTTGATCCTCTCATTAATAATTGATGGCCAGATGGATGCTTCCTCCCCTGCTGTCTTCTTTTTAATTCATCTGAATGATGGTGGAAAATACAGTCCATTGGTTAGAGCCAGGCACTCTCTCCAGTTTAAAAGCTCACTGTGCCTGTCCCCAAATTTCCTCTCGTACCACAGCAGTTTTGGCAGGTCAAAAACTATGCTCGGAAGGTTTCCTCACCAAGCTGAGCCGGTCAAACAACCTGGTTGTTGTTTAATATATGAAAGACCTCAGGCTGTGAAGCTGCATCGTTGCGGCCCTGGCTCAGCGTTTTCTTCCCATGTGCAACGCAACTGGCTTTGGCTTTCCCTGCTCCCAGGCTGTGGCTGGGAGCATGATTGCCTCACCATCCCAAAAGGCACCGCGCTTGCAACGTCCCGAAGGAAATCACCCACTTGAACGCAGGCAAGACGGCAGCAAAGTGCAGCGAGGGAAGGACTAGTGCTGCTTGACCTTGGTGTGGTAGCCAGAGGCTTTGGTCAACACCACCCTTGCAAGTTTTATGGTTACCTGCTGACATACAGCAAGTGCTTTTTTCAGCATTCACCTATTCATAAGGTTTTAGTAATAGCAGTAAAACCCCATCATGCTCCTGGTCCAATGGAACTACTTTCCAGGTAGCATGAACCCTGGATTCTGTGTGATATAATTTCACACAACCTGTTTTGGAAATACATCTCTCTGTATGAGCTTGTTTATGCAGACTGTCATGTCTGGGCTCTGTATAAAGCTGAGATTAAAGTCTTGTGGAGACTTCGGAGTAGAAGGGAAATGTCCTCAGGTAGCGTGGGAAAGAAAGAAGGTGGGAGAGCAGCGATACGGGGTTGTGTAGACATGGAAATAAAGATGAAGGAGGTGGTGGATGGCTTCAAGGCTCCAGTGTTGCAGTGCTCAGATGTCACCTTGTGCTCAGGTGATTCAGGGCAAGGGCGGAAGGAATTAGGGGAGCCTTGCTCCCTTCCCACCGTCTGGGGGAGGATGGCCTCACCTTGCCTACCCTGCAGAACAGCACAGGCAGTGGGTAGGACGGTGGTGAAAGGGAAGGAGGGCTGCTCACCCTCAAGCAATGTGTCTTTTGCCAGTACTGGTGTTCAGTGTGAGGACATGGTGCCCCATGTGGTGCCTGGCAGGGGCATGTACGGTAGGAAATTTTCCAGTGGCATTGTGGCTCCAGGAAGGCTTGAGAGGAGGCTGTATGGGATGCATGCCTTTTTGTAGCTCTATTTCCTCTTTATAAAAATGGGGGCAATCCCATTTCCTTAATTAAAGATTCTACTAATTGCCAGTGGTTCGGCTACTATGAGAGCACTTGGTAAATAAACACCTCCTATAGAGAGCCATTTGTGTGCATTGTCATACTGGTGGTGGGGTTTTCTAAACAAATCCAAGCCCATGGCTACATTTTTGCCTAACTGTTCTACCCCTTTTATTGTGCAGCATTTCCTGCACAAATTTTTGCATTTCTAGGCTTGGCTATTTCAGTGTCCTCTTGGTGTACTGCTCTTTGTTCTGAGGGCTTGCTTGGGCTGATACTATAAACATCCTGGCGATTACTAGGTTTGATTTAGGAAGTCTCAATGTTTGCACAGGTCTTTTGATTTTTGATGTAGTCCACATAAATACTTGAAAATCAAAGCAGTTAATAAAGCATTACAGGGAACCTTTCTGCAAGAGCTGATAGAGAGTTTGCCACTGCTTTTATTTGGCTAAGCTATATTAGATTTTTTTTCTGTGCCCAATTTGTGTGGTTAGCTACATGTTCTAGAGCAGGATCCATCTGATAGTATTCAGGTATCTTGATTTGACTTTGCCATACATTTTTCAGGCAATGGGGCAGAAAGTGCACTTGGAAGATGTCATGTGTCTACTCTGAAAATAAAGATCTACAACAGGTCAGATAACCATTTCCTAAGTGTCGTGGTTTGGGCTGGATTGGCCCAAACAGGCAGAGCAACAGCTGGAGAGAGAGAAGAAGAGAGACTAGCTTAGTAGAAACTAAAGTACTTAATGAAATATAAAGAATAAAATAATAAAAAGAAAATAACAAAAGATATACAAAACTGTATCGAGCTCCCAGGATGACAATCATGTCACCAGCAGGCACTCAGGAAGTCCCAGACTGGACTCAGTGACAGATGGGAGCTGGATTCCAGATCTGGATTCAGGATCGGGATCAAAGGCAGATGAACAGACAGAGTCCTCCTTGGACACCAGCCGTTGCAGAAAGAGGCTGACCCTTTGGTCACTCGGCTTTTACACTGAGCATGATGCAGATGGGATGGAATACCCTGTGGGTCAGTTTTGGGTCACCTGTCCTGTCCGCTCCTCCCCACAGGTGGGACCCCTCTACGCTTTTCCGCTTCCCACCCTCCAACAGGTAAATAACAGAGTTGGCTGCCCTTGGCTGTGACAGCAGCAAGTGTAAGCAAGAGCCTCTCTGCATCCCATGCCTTGGCATCAGCTATAAGCAACCAGGTCTTATCACTCTGACAGCAAACAGTTTTCTGTGCAATGTGCTGGTAATTTCAGCAGTTAGAAGAGGCCTGATTAGAAAGCAGAGTTACTGAACAAAATTGGTCCTGTTTTACCTCAAACCAGGACACCTAAGAGTGCTGGTTCTCTCCTTTGGCTAGAAAAGGAGCCCATGGTGATAAGCTCAGATGAGGATTCAGCTGATGTTAAGGAATAGAAATCCCAATTTTCATGACCCTGTATTCCTGTTGGTCACTTGTGTTGAGGTCAAACCCGAGGCTGTGGTTTGACTGTGCAGTAAATCCAGCTTTAGGGCTCCTACAGCTGGATTAAAAGCATTGTGGCCACGAGATATAAAATGCTGACTGCTGTAAAACTCACTGTCAATTCAAATTTGCTCAAAATCTCTCAAAGCCTGCCAGTGTAAGATTTAAATTTCTATTGCCAGGTCAAGTATCAGTAGTCTTCCTGTGGCTGGCATAAAGCTGACTTGTAAATGTGCACTATGGCTAATTCAGCAGAAACATAACCGTGTGCCCACATCTGATTTGTACCACTGGGTAATCCAGAATAAAATGTATTCGCTACTGTCCTGAAGGATATCAGACCTCAGATCATTACAGCAAAACCGTCTTTCAGCAACAGTGGTCTTTTAGTAAAAAACCTCAATACAGTTCCTATGTGGTTTTTTTGCCATTGTTGCTTTTTTGCTATTAGTTGCCAATTAAAAAGCAGAAGAAATTAAAGCTATATTGAATAGAAATTAGTCAATGAACATCTTTTGCTGGATTTATTTCTCTGGTGCTGAAACGCCCAGATGACTTTAGGAAAACAAGTATGATGCCTTCATCTATTTGTAAAAGATTAACAGTATCTGGCAAACATAACCTTTAAAGCAATTATAAAGTTATCTCACTCGGGATAAAAGGAATTTTTGGAATAACTGTATGCATGCTTTTCTGGAGGTCTAGACTAGGTTGGAAATGCCAGAGGGGCTATCCTGGAGGATTGCGTGTTGGCTGTTTGCACAAATCACCTTTTTAAAAATCAGTAATGGGACATTTTAATGACCCTCTGTATTTTCTTTCCCTCCCTGTGAGAAAGTGATTATCGGAGCTCTTTACATCATTCCTTTGAGGATGATGTGGGAAGAAAAAGCTCAGCTTGTCAGGAAAAAAAAAAAGAGTTGCAAGTTCTGTTTATGCCCTGTATATCCATTTATGCTTTTTGACACTTCCAGCCTCAACTCATTTAAAGAAAATGTTCTTCTGTAAGCAATCATTTAAGATAGTTCTTCCTTAAGAAAGCCTAGAAGAAGCAACCTCTCTTCACCTACATCACCCATGTTTAACTCTGTATTTTGAACTACAAGGCTGTAGATGAAGAAAAAAGTGTGTTACTTCCTGAGCCATAACTAAAAACTTTCACTGGGAAAGGGAGAAGACGATATCCAGTTCATTTACGCAGGTGGTATTTCAGCCTTTGAGAGCACATCTTACATGAGAGTGCTGGGTGGAAGAAGGGCAGGTAAAGGCTGATTTTTCTGGCTGTAAATACTCCAGGGATGAAGGTGAGAAGAGCTGATCAACACCAATAAGAAGAGAGAGCTGTAGAAGCTACATGTCTCTGGGCATAAACTGGTTATGAATGCATTTCAGCTGGAATACAGACCATTTCCAACTATGTCATGCGATGGGACAGCTTTCCAGCAAAATATCGGAGGTGTAAAACCTCTTTAAGTTAAAATTTCATGAGTTTTATTGAGTAGACGGTGAGAGAGTTGCTTTGATAGCTGCGGATTGGATTTGATGGTGCCCAGCTGGTTCCTTGGGGCTGGTCTGGGAGGCACCAGGCTCCTCCACTTGCTGGGTGGTGGTGGCACGTCTTTGGGAAGAGGCACGTACTTGGGCTGGGCAGGCTGCAGCTCTGCAAAGTGGCCGGTTGTATCTGTGGGTGGATGGAGAGGAGTGGTACCTGGGGTGTTGGCATTGCTGGGTGAGAGAGGACTATGTTTTGTAAAGGTGTTTCTTCCACCATCTTTTTGATCCTCTGATCAAAAAGCATCTGACCCAAAAGCTTCATCTTCCTGCAAGGGAGGGTGCCTGCCCCATGTTCAGGTTGGCTGTGGGTGCAGCCTGTGGGGTCCCTCAGCAGAGCAGGGTAAATCTGAGCCCTAAAACCAATACTCAGCATGGTGAGGGTCTTTATACACTGAGAGGCCAAGAAGAGGTAATCCCCTTTGAGGGTGCTGCTCAAACTGAGCAGTCTTGCTGTCTCTGCACCACCACGACCCTGCTCTTTCAGCAGGCCTAAAATTGTTTGCACCCAGAAAATTAAGTAGGATTTCCCACCCCTGTGTCTTTCCAGTTGAGACATGCTTAGGCTGCAAACATCCTAGCTGCAAAATCTTAGCCCATTTACTTTATCCTCTGAGCTACGAACAAAAGAATATCAACAGACCACAGTTACTGAGACCCAGGCAGGCTACGAGACTAAATCACTGGCCAGAGAGTGGGAATCAGTAGCCCCAGAGAGATTCAGAGCCACAAGGACAAAATCTCTTTGGTGGAAAGTTGTCCTCAGGAACAGGGATTCCTGTCCCCAGGACAGGGGACTTGTGTCCCCTCAGGGCTGCCAATTCCCTCGTTTACTCCAGACAAGTGTCAATGCCAGGATGGACAGAAAAGCAATGTCTTTTTTATGTAAGTCTTGTACTCTTTGTGAGGCGGTGGGATGTTTTGGCAGGTCTGTCACCTACAAAAAGTAAGCAAGGTGGTGGTGACTCCAGTAGATTTTCTCATGTGGTCTTGAGTCTATTTCGGTGGAAGTCAAGAGCAAAAATCAATTTCATCTTAGTGTTGAGTTTGCCATTTTTGTCAGGCAGATCTATTTTTTCCCTTGATGAACAATTTGCCACCTTTCTATTTTTCGCTCCCGTAGGCATTGGGCAGACTGAGCCCCTCTTCTCACCAGCACAGAGGTGTTCAGCTCAGTCCTGCATCACCTGTTTCATCTGGAAGGAGTATTTCCTATTTGTGCTTGTCAGACTCTTTTTTCCAAAGCCAGAATGTTTTGTTTGAGAAAATCAAATCCCTTGAAAGTACTGTATAATTATCTACGTGATTATTTCTAAGTGTATGCCATGGCTCTGCAGTGAGCTCAGGGGCGTAGACAGGCAACCCGCAGCGTATTGACGCCCGCAGTTTTTCCTGCGGGAGGAGGAATGGGGTTTTGAAGGCTGCCTGCCTCCAGCAAGGTGGAGCGGGCTGTCACCCTCTATCTCTGGAGGAACATCTCCTGCATGGATGGGGAGAGCCCTATGGCAATGCCACCAAATGAAAGATGGATGAGCTTTGTGTGGGATGCCGATGCCCCTGAACGCCCCATCCTGCCTGGCTCACTGCAGGACTGAAGCTGAAGTCAACATTGAGTTGTGCCTTTGGCCAACACAGAGGAGATTTGGAGACTCTGGAGCTAAAACTGTGAGCTGCTTTGAAGGAGCCCCGGGTTTTGCAGGCTTGAGACTGGGGCAGTGCATTTGCTCTGGGGATAGTTTGCAAAGGGCAGCCTGTAACCGAATGTCAAAACCGAATTTTGACCGAATGTCAAAACTAACCAGCTAAGCTTAAGTAAAACTCCTTAAATTATTAAGCCAAAAACAGCCTCAGAGGGTGGTCTGTCTGGTCACCTCTAGCACCTGAATGATTTTGAGCCCTGTGTGGTTACTGGGAGCCACACCGATGTTTTCCATTGAAGTATCGATACGGGTGTCATTATAACTCGCTGGATGTTACCCATTGTATGACCTCTCACTAAGACAGAAAGCAAAAAAGTAAGGGGGATTGAAATGGAGAGATCTGTTCTTTCCCACAGCCTGGGAGAGATTTGCTCTAACCACTGCTCCTGGCAGGTATTTGTTTAACCCACTGCAGTGATGTATTGTCTGCCCCATGAGTGATGGAGGCTCTGGTCACTTAAGACAGTGTCATCTGATGGTTTGGTATTCTTTATCATTTTCAGCATTACCTAACAGCTAACCTAGACCTACCCACATCCATTACTCCACCATGGACAATAGGGATAGACTGCTTTTTTCCTCCTGGTAACTGCGGGACATTTTTAGGTACTTGAGGACCTTTCGCTTGTGTTCTCACACCACACCTGCAATGCTTTCTCCTTTTTAGACTAGCAGGCCCTGATTTTCTGACTATTTCCTAAGAAGTCACATTTTCTAAACTGGTCGTCACATCAGTACTCTGCTTCAACTGTGCAGTTTTGCTTCTGAGACCTTCCCAACTCTACATGGGGCTACAGAGGTACTTCACCCTCCTGACAGGCTTTGTGCCTCTTGACAAATCCTGGCACAATGTCCCTTTTTGCGCCCCCAACAGCCAGACTTTATTGATAGAAATAATTCACTACAAAACCTGTATCTCTTCCTGAAGATTTGCCGCCTAGCCAACCCTATCTACATGTGATTTTCCTTTTGTAGTACTATGCACTTGTCCTTGCTGAACTTTATCCTAATTTTTAGACAATGTTTTTTAGATTTTTGCCGAGATGATTTTAGATGCTAATCCTGTTCTTCGGTGTGTCTGCAGTCACTCCCAGCTTTGTATAATCTGCAGATTTAATAACTGTGCGTTCTTTCATCGTCCAGGTCACTAATGAATGTGCTGAGAAGAACTAGGCTATATAGATCCAGCAGAGCTCTGCTCACAGTGTCCTTCTGTTTTCACAGAATACCATTAATAACTGCTCCCTGGGTATGGCTTTATAGTGGTTTCATTTAATCATGTTTCCCTAGTTTATTTATGAGAAAGTCATTTGAGATGGTGTCAAAAGCTATAATAAAGCCCAGATAAATGACATGTAACAACTTCTCCATTATAAAAAGAAATTAATTTTATGTGATATGATTTTTTGCTTGTCTCTTCTGTATCTGCTGCTGCTTACATTTTTGTTATCTTCCACATACATACAAACTGTTTATTTCTTTGAGTTTTTCAGAGGGTTGAAGCTAGGCTGACAGATGTGGCATCCTTTTGCTGCTTCTCTTTCTGCCCTTGAAGACAGGCACTGCACTTGCCTTTGTCCTGACATCTGGCACCTTACCTGTCTGATTTCTCACAGGTGACCAGGAGGGGGGTATCTGAGATAGCTTCAGCTGGTTTTATAGGGAATTTAAAAGGTGGTTTGTCCCACCCTGCTGGTCTGGAAATATCTGACTTGGACAGAGGACTAATCTCATCCTGGAACAGGCAGAGAAGAGGACAGGACATCTTTGTAGTGAATGATGTGTTATAGTATTAACTGTACTAATCCCCTGTGCATAGTAGGCAATTTTAACAAGGACTAAAGCAAAGATCAAACCAGCGTTGCCTCTTTCAGTGTCATTTTTCAATAACTTCCAATCTATTTGAGCAATGCTTTTCCAGACTGTCTTCTTGGTATTAATACACATATAAAGGGTAAAGTTGCATTTCATTTTTGTGCCCTGATGTTTCTAATATTTCTGCCTGTGTGGTCACACTACTTTTTTTAACTTCTGCTTAGTAACCTTTTAGTATTCTGTCTTCTTGTCTTTGAGGTAAATTAAAAGCTTGTAATGCTGCCAAGTCCTCTGATCCTTCTTCTGTATTGAGATGTTATTGTGCCTATGCCTTTAAAGCACAAAATATTGTTTCTTTGAGAAACTACAGCTCACCTTGCTTATTTTTCCTTTAAACTTCCCTTCATGAATTCTTGCCTAGCAGTTTTTTTTCAATGTACTGAAGCCAGGCATTTCTGTTTTGCTGTCCCCAATCCCTTGTGTATGGCAGATTTCATCATTTCACAGGCACTCTTACACGAGTTTCCTTCCCCCTTCTTACCCCTAACACATCCCTCTCTGGAGGCACTTCCCTACTGATTACTTGACCTATCAGTTATGCGAGAATATTGCTCTGAAGGCACCAGGACTCTCTGTCTCCTGCTGCTTTCCTTTCCTAGCAGATATCTCATGCTTGTACTCTCCTATTACTGTTGAGTCAGTTGTTATCAGGTAGCCTGATCCATTTAATTTTCTTGGTTGGGGCTTTGTTATGCCTNCCCCCCCCCCTTCCTTTTATTATTAACCAGAGAATTTAGCGGTTCTTCCTCCCTCTGTGTTCTGGACCTCAGAGCAAGTATATGAATCATCCTTGGTATACCAGGAGATGCTGCCTAGATTCTTTGCTGGTCCATATATAAGCTATGCATTTTTAGATCAGTATTCCAGATCTATGTCTTACTACGACAAGTTCCAGTTTTGGCAGCTAAATCATCCCTTTTGTCTTAAATGAAATCTGGGATCTTAAATAAGACCAAAGTTCTGTGCTAAAAGCAATGCATTCAGTAATGTTGCATTAGATACCGAAGCTATTGAGAGGATTTAACCCTATTTCCTTGTCCATCTATGACTATATTGTCACCTCTTCATTTAGACCTGTGCCCAGGCTGCTTCTGCCTTTATTCTTTCTGCTGGTTTTGTAGCCTATGTCTCCTACCTTCTCACTAAGCAATGGGCCAGTTCCTCCTTTCCTGAGCTGATGTCGATCCCAGTTCAGCCATTAGGTGTAAATATCGCCCTGTTGGTGAAGATGCTGTGGTCCTCCTAGGAGCATCACATGTGGCCCTTATTTGTTGTTCCTGTCCTTGCCTGAGCTTTATTGCAGTCGCTGTTGTCCATCTAGGTGGATCCAGCTCTGGGCAGCAGCATTTTGCAAGTGTCTCCCTTTATACTTGCGCTCTTGGGGTCTTGGGCTCTTGCTACAGGCTCTTCTGCCTAACCCGAGCCTTGCACTGAGGTTTGCAGCAGCAGACACGCAGGCTGCAGGCTTGTAGCTGTTACCTTCTACCTTCCCAGCACACAGCTCACTGAGCAGCATCCGCTGCTAGAAAATACGTCCCGAAAAGAAATTTACCAACCAGATTTGATGCACGTCAGGCTTTTTCCTTCTTTCACAGATCCTAGTCATACTTTCTCACCCTCTTGCTTGCTAACCCCCAGCCCTTGCTGCCTCCTGGCTGCCTGTGTGCCTCCGTCTCTGAATTGCAGGGAAGCGGGGAATTCCCCTGCACAGCTCTTGTCCTCAGGGAGCGAGGTAGCACCCTCCCTCACTTGGATGCTTTCCCTGCTGGGTGGGTTTAGCCCGCCGTAAGCCAGCTCTGCCAGTAAGAGAAGGGACTCCATTGCCTGTCCTCACCCTTTTTGTTTGCTGCCGCCCATTCCTCCTGCAGCTTGGTGGGGTGCTAAGCCAGGAAAGTGACTGGATTGACCCTGTCCCAGCCCGAAAACACTGGCACAGAGGAGGGCAGATCTGCCTTCGGCAGCAGCATCAACCAGCTCCAGTTGCTGGTGAGACCAGCGTCACACCGTGCCCCTTCAGTGGTCCTTGGAGGTGATTTGGTTGGAGCGTCTCCTTTGCTCCCGTGACGGGCCCGGAGCTGTGGCAGGAGCATCCCCAACGGCTCGTCAATTCCCCGTTTTGCTGGGGAGGTCAGGAGCTAATCGTGACCTTTTATTCCCTTGCTGAGAAGAGCAGCTGGTGCCCTCAAGTGGTACATCGCAGAAGGAGAGCGGCTCCGGCCGTGCAAGCCCAGAGTGATCTCCTGCCCCGGGAGGGATGCTGGGATGGGGCTGTTGGATGCCTGCAGTGTTTTCGGCACTGCTAACCATGCTGTTTCCCCCTTGCAGGACAGGACGGTGTGGTGACCGTGGTGGGAAGGAGACATCGTTCCCAGCAGAGCGGGGACCCTGACAGCAGCTGTACCCGGACAGCCACAGACGCTCCCCGCCACTTCGTCCACCGACCTCTCCGTGGGGCTGGCTGCGGCGCGTTCACACCAAACGTCCTGCCTTGACTGTGCTTTCGGTCACCTGGAGCCCGGAAAACGCCCCCGTGGGATTAGATGGGGCTCGCTTTGGATCTGCATCCCCACTCCAGCATGGCCCCTGGGGCTGCAGGGGACTGCAGCGGGCGGCAGAGCCAAGGTCTGGGGAGCCGATCGGGGCCGGGACTGCTGCCGTGAGGGGATGCACAGGGACAGCGATGCCCATCACGCAGGACAACGCGGGGGTCTTCCTCCCCCTCCTGTGCCAGTGGCTGCAGAACAGCCGTCGGGAGGGGGCGGAGGGGGCCGAGCAGCAGCTCTGCCGCTCGGCTGTCCAGAAGCTGAGTGAGTACATCCAGCTCAACTTCTCTGTGGACGAGAGCAAACTGCAGCCAGGCAGCTGCGGGACGTCAGATACAGAGATCTGCACCATGTACTTGGCTCAGGAGATGCGAAAAACTGAAGTTCTTGGGTTGAGCTTTGGCAACATTCCTGCCCTGGGGGACTACGGGGAGAAGCGTCGGGGAGGGAAGAAGAGGAAGGGGAATAAGGGGCCGGTGCTCGACGTTGGGTGCATCTGGGTGACGGACTTGAAGAAAAACAGCCCGGCCGGGAAGTGTGGGAGAGTGCGCCTGAAAGACGAGATCCTTTCTCTGAACGGCCAGTTGATGGTCGGTGTGGACGTCACCGGTGCGAGGTAAGGGCAGAAGAGCAGCTGCCAGCGGCTGCATCTCGCAGCACGTGGTGCAGATCACAGTCGGTACTGATTTGTGTCTGAGGGCAGAGGCTTTGACCTCTGCTTTCCAGCCCCTGGGAGAGCTCTGGGTTCCTTCTTAAAGTCTGTAGGAAATAAGTAAAAAAGCAATTGGATAATTAGCCCCCATCTGCTGCTTGCACATCTGCTGGAAAATTTTGAGGGGTCATTGTGTCCAAATGCTTAGATCATAAGCATCGAAGGGTCTCCACTAAGACAGGAGTCTTCCTGTGTTTGAATAAAACTCTTTTCTTAAGTAAAAATGAACACAGACTCAGCAGCACTGGAAGATTTTTTTACAGGTGCATCTTGTTTTTGTTGAATCAGTTGACTTGAGGGAAGCTTTTCTGACAGCTAAATGTTGACTGAGACTTTTTCAAAGCAAGACATTTTTGTGTTTTCCAGATTGGAACAACTTCATTTTAATAAATTCCCTTTGATTTTCTAGCATTTGCTCTTTTTCGCTGTCTCCTGTCCCAGAAAACTTGAAACCTTTAAGAGTTCAAATCAGAAATGAAGGTTCTTGCAATGATAGAGATTATTCTTGCTGTTCTATTTCAGCTGCTGCATGCTGTAAAATCAGGTATTGGCTCAGCTTTGGTTTTGGTAGGCCAGCAGACTTGCTCACATTTCCCTTTGCAAAGGCAAAGACCTTTCTCTGTTAAAGATGAGGATGCAAATATTCACTCACACCTGAGGTTGCAATGTACCAGAGGGCATGAAATCCTCCCTCTCTTGCCAAACGAGGTTCATCTTGGGCTTGGACAGTTTTGGAAACAAAATGCTAGTGAAGTGGCCCTTCTTTAGCTGAAACTGTTGATCTGTGGCTAATCCAGCATGTTTTATGAGCCTTGGGAGTAACATGCCATTTTAGACCGCCTGAGAAAGCGCCATAGCAAGTGAGATTTGCAACAGGGGCAAATAACAAATTTTAACTGAAATAAGCTGTACACTGGAAAAAAAAGAAAAAAAGAAAAAAAAGAGTTGAATCTTTACATGTTCATCCAGTGAGAATATAGCATTGATGGGAAGACTCACTGGTTATTTATCTGCTGCTTTAGTTGTTGGGTTTGCAAAGCCACAACCCACCCTTGGAGGGGTAACACTTGCAATTTATAATCCTGCAAAATGCTCAGCCTTTGCTCCCAACCGGTAGTGAATGCAGCAGCAGTTTGGGGTGACTGTCACTGCTGATCCTGCCACATGGCAGAAGAAAAGCAGTGACTCCTCGATCTGTGGGTGCTGGGCAGGTGAACCTGGCTGTGGTATGGCAGAAGAAGATAACAACCCTCTGTAATTTCAAGCCTGTAATTCAATGAGTGTATAAATATTGATGCTGTGGAAGTATCAGTCAGTGGCACCCCCAAATTTGGGAGGTTTTATAGCAAAAAGCAGTTTGCTGTTTCTCCTTTTCCAGATGTCACTGTTTCTAAAATCCAAGGGAATTGCTTGCAGTGGCTGGCAGTAATGCTATCTTATTATTAATGCAAAGCAAAAGATAATACCCAGTGGAATCCAAAATGTTTGGATATCTGTTCTTTATCCTATTCCTGAGGGCTTCATTTTGGGGTTGTTCCTTTCCGAAAGCTCTGTTATTAGATCAGCAGGCTGTGACTGCTGCTAATGAGAGTCAAGTGCTCCATTCTTCTTAGCTGAGATATTTTTTTTTTTTGGCCATTATAAAGGCAGAGTTTTGGTGGTACAGGGCCAATGTTGTTGTTCGTAAGATCCTTTTTTAGAATAGTCTACATCCAATTTAGGTCAAAATTTAGGACATGTTTTAGTCAAAACCTGATTTATTTTCAGCATCCAAAGCATCCTTGCCTAACTTACTGTCAACTGCTATTTGACAAGGGTGATGTTGATGCATGACAGATTGGGACCTTGGGGATGCTCTCAGCTTGGAGTGCTTGGTTTTGCCTCTCAGGGGGCTGGCTAGTAGCTCCAACCTCATGTTACCACCTTGTTCATCTGATCTTCTTCAGGATGCTTTGAGAGTCCTTCAGTAGGTTTCTCTGTTGAGGTGCTCAGAAGGGAGATAATTCTGCGTAGGTTTATAATAGGCTGAAAAGCAACCTCACTGCCTTTTGGGAAGCGTATTTCAAATAAGAAGCTTTCCTAGAATATTTTCATATTGCTGCTATGAGCAGAGCCCATTCCCCATGGTTCTTCAAGGTGCTGGGGCAGGACCACACATTGAATAATAGTCTTGGCTCGATTTCTGCCTGCTTAATTATTCTCTGGCTTGGTGAGAAACTCTTCCAGGCAGATAGGAAGAGGTGTGAGTGTTGTGATTTGCAATGTGATGTGCTTCACGTAACCTGTGCATAGTCAGTGAAATTAAAATTCGGCCTGTAGCTTCTGTAGTGCCAGGCTGGGTTAGGCAACCAAGACCATTGATTGCATGTCTTTTCCTCACCTACCAAGTGTGCTAAGGCAGCCCCATCCTTCCTGGTGAACATGGTGTGGTTCACACTGGTGTTTTAGGGAATCTCCTGATTTATTTATGTAACAGTGGAGAATTTGACGTGTCCCTGGCGACCCTGGACGCTGAGTAGAGCATCTCACAACTCTGCCACTATCCTGGGGGTTGCCCCCGCTGCAGCAGGGCTGGCAGAAGTGTGTCCATATACCCAGACTTCAGGTCATCTCCAGCTCCATCCCACCATGCCAGCCCTCCCTGCGCCAAGGAGCTAAGACAACACACTGGACAATGGGAGAGGAGAGGTAGGGGCGCGCCATCCCTTATTCTGGCTGTCCTAGGGATGTGGTCAGTCTCCAGAGGACACAGGGGCAGACAGTTGGAGCCATAACAGATTGGGCATCCCCAGACAGGTTGGCTTACCACTCGCCCAAAAGCTATTGCGAGAAGGAATGTGGCAACCCAGACAGAGCAGGTCTCAAGCGGTGTCCCTCAGGGCTCAGTTTTGGGGCCAATCTTGTTTAATATCTTTATTGATGATCTGGAAGAGGGGATTGAGTGCACCCTCAGTAAGTTTGCAGGCAATGACAAGTTAAGCAGGAGTGTTGAACTGCTTGAGGGTAGGGAGGGTCTGCAGAGAGATCTGGACAGGCTGGATCGATGGGCTGAAGCCAGTTGTTTGAGGTTCAACAATTCCAAGTGCCGGGTCCTGCACTTGGGTCACAACAACCCCAGGCAGCGCTACAGGCTTGGGGAGGAGTGGCTGGAAACTGCCTGGCAGAAAAGAATCTGGGGGTCCTGGTGGACAGTCGGCTGAACATGAGCCAGCGTGTGCCCAGGTGGCCAAGAAGGCCAATGGCATCTTCGCCTCTATCAGGAATAGTGTGGCCAGCAGGAGCAGGGAAGTGATTATGCCCCTGTACTTGGCCTTGGTGAGGCCCCACCTTGAATACTGTGTTCAGTTTTGGGCCCCTCACTATGAGAAAGACATAGAGGTGCTGGAGCGTGTCCAGAGAAGGGCAACGAAGCTGGTGAGGGGTCTGGAGCACAAATCTTATAAGGAGCGGCTGAGGGAGTTGGGATTGTTTAGCCTGGAGAAAAGGAGGCTGAGGGGAGACCTTATTGCTCTCTACAACTACCTGAAAGGGGGTTCTGGCCAGGTGGGGATCAGTCTCTTCTCCCAAGTAACAAGTGACATGACAAGAGGAAATGGCCTTAAGTTGTGCCAGGGGAGGTTTAGGTTGGATATTAGGAAAAACTTCTTCACGGAAAGTGTTGTCAAGCACTGGAACAGGCTGCCCAGGGTGGAATCGCCATCCCTGGAGGTATTTAAAAGCTGGGTAGACGTGGTGCTGAGGGACATGGTTTGATGGTGGTTTTGGCAGGGCTGTTTATGGTTGGACTCGATGATCCTGAAGGTCTCTTCCAACCCAAGTGATTCTGTGATCCTGTGATTCTATAAATTGGGCAGCCGTGGATAGATCGCACTCTTTCAGCACCTGCCTGTCCTGTGCCTACAGGTCCTCAGGTGCTGGAGCAGCGATGGGGTCTGACACCATGCAGAAGAGCAGCATGTTGCTTCTTAGAGGAACCGGCTGCAGGTGTCCCTCATCTGCCTCTCCCTGCTAAGGAAGTTGAATCTGGTTTGACTTCTTTGAAGAAAAGTTATTCGTTTGAATTCTACCTGATTCCCATATAAATAGCAGAAACAGCTTGATTATTGATAAGCTTGTTTCATTTTTTTCCTTTTCATTTAGAGAAACTTTATGCAGTAATATAATAATCGACACTCTTTGCTTCACAAGGTATTATTGCATTAGAGAGGAATGATGTAGGTGGTGGCATTTTTGGTGATGTTAGTGACTTAGGGAAAATTATTGCTGTCTTCAGAGTTAGAAAATTGTGTGTGTCTATCAAACACAATTGCAGGGAAATGAGCTGTATTGGAGTACTGAATAAATGTTAGTCAAAACTCTGTATGTTTATTTATCTTCTGTCTATACAACTGTATCTCCAAAACACATGGGTTATGTTCCCCCAGACAACAACTTTCTATGTATTTTGGAACTACTCCTCTCATTTTGTGCTATTACTCATTTACCGGAGGGAGGCTGCTAGTATTCCTGCAGATGACAGATGAATCGTTCATTTCTTGAGCATAACTGAATGGGGCTTCATTGAGCAAATCCTGGGAGGATTGCAAAAGAATTATTTTGTCATTAATATCATTCAGTTTGAAATATTTTATTACAAATTTCATCAAGCATAGCTGCAATGCTTGGACACAGCTACCATATACGTCTAATCTTTAAAATCAGTGCTGAATAGATTTCCAAATTCAAACTGTTTTTGAAGAAGGCAGAGTAAGATACATTACAGGTGATGACAGTGTGGTATAAACAGGAGATATTATTATAATTTTGTCATTGAGGAAATCCAACCACTGCTTCAAAATAATACGTTCCTCATCTCCAAAAATGACCAAACATCACCATGTGTGGGAATACAGTCAGAGAACTGGATGGCTTCTTTTTAACCCACAACCTGGAGTTGCTTCCAAAAAATGAACAGAAAAGCATTTTGACAGCCATACCTTTGCACAGCGTTTTTCTAAGTCTCTCCTTTTCAGCCAGTGTCCTGGGGGAGTTGCTAGGACACTTCTGCAGTGCAAGATATGGCATCCCAAATGTCAGGGAAATAAGTTTATTTTCAAAGGTGCTGAGAAAGACTTACAGAAATCAGATGTGCAACGGAGAATGAGCTTTAAGTGCCACTACTGAAGGCAAAGCTTTGACCTTACCTGAATTTCGGGGTTTCCAATACAGCCAAGGACGTTCCTGAGTGCTTGCTGCTACTGCACGTCGCAACAACATGCTCCAGGATAGCTGGAAGCATGAAGCATGAAGCTAACATCCTGGTCCTCCTTACAGGTCAATGCTATTAGTAGTGGATACGTGGACATCCTAAACACAGTCCTGCTTCTCTGTAAGTGCTAGCAGCTGATTACAGAGCACAGTACTGAATGCCTAACCAAATTACAGGTCTCAAAAAGTGCAAAGCACTTTGTGCTGCTTGCCTGCAGCAGTCAATAACAGTCCTGCGCTCAGCTGGATGAAATCTTGAGGTTCTGTGTCAGAATAGTCCTAGTTGGTGCTGGAAAGGCAATATGCAGTGTCTGTCTGTATTCAGAGCCAAATTCTGCTCTGAACAGTGGTGTTCAGGAGAGTGCTCTTCTTCTCTGCCCCCTTGTTGGGAGCCCAGCATGCAAGGAGATGCAGAGCAGTACATCTGCTGGGGGGATGGGAATGGAGAACAGGGACCTTTGCTGCATCTGAGCAGCATTGCTCAAAAATCTGGCAGTGTGGTTTGAAAATTGATGTTTCAGAAAAGCACACCTTTCGGGGCACTTTTTATTAAGCGCCCTCTTCCTCAGCAGTTTGAACCGAATGATTTTTTTAATCATAAACTGCTCTGCCCCTGCAATAGAAAGATTTTTCACGTGTAAAGAAAATCTTCCCCTGAAGGTGGTCACTCTTTGATATCAAAGTGCAATGTCCCACAATGTCTGGGTTTTGCATTTTCCGTGGGGCACTGCTTCCTGCCACGCTGTGGTGAGACACTGCCACTGCAGGAGGCTGGCTGTCCTCACCATGGACACTTTGTCCCTGCGCTGGTGGCCACGGTTGTCTCTGGAGCATCTGCAGGATTCTGCAACACCTCCTTACTCAGCAGCGTGATAACCATGAGCCAGCAATGTGCCCCTGTGGCCAAGAAGGCCAATGGCATCCTGGGGTGCATCAAGAGGAGTGTGGCCAGCAGGTGGAGGGAGGTCATCCTCCCCATCTACTCTGCCCTGGGGAGGCCACAACTGGAGTGCTGTGTCCAGTTCTGGGCTCCCCAGTTTAAGAGGGACAGGGAACTGCTGGAAAGGGTATAGCAAATGGCTCTGAAGATGATTAAGGGGCTGGAGCACCTTTCTTATGAGGAAAGGCTGAGGGAGTTGGGTCTTTTTAGTCTCGAGAAGGGCAGAGTGAGGGGGGATCTCATCAATGCTTACAAATACCTAAAGGGAGGGGGCCAGGAGGAGGGGGCCAGGCTTTTTTCAGTGGTGCCCAGGGATAGGACAAGAGGGAACAGGCACAAACTTGACCGCAGCAAGTTCCATCCAAACATGAGAAACTTCTTTCCTTTGAGGGTGGCAGAGCACTGGCACAGGCTGCCCAGAGAGGTGGTGGAGTCTCTGACTCTGGAGACATTCCAAACCTGCCTGGACGCCATCCTGTGCAACCTGCTGTAGGTGAACCTTCTCTGGAAGGGCTGGCTTTGGTCCCTTCCAAGCCCTGTGATTCTATGATTCTGTGATTCTGTGGTCAAAACGCTTCTAGGTGCTCCAACTGGTGTGTGGGGATGGCATACTGTGGGAGTGGGGAGCAAGGGGCTGTGCTCCCTCTGCTCCTCATCAGCTGGGGCCCTCAGTTTAAGCTTTTGGTGACAAATACATTCTATAGTAGTAGGGTGTTAGGGTGTATGAATGCCTGTGTTATAGTGGAAGAGGAGGTTTTCAGGTTTCTGCGCCTGTGATGGGCTTGCATTTCTCTGGAAATTGTTGTGGATTTGTTTTCCGCTTGACAGAGCATTCTCCTTTATGCATCCTTTTTCTTAGGGAAAAAAATGACCCCAAGAAAACTATGCCTGGTCATCACAGAAGACTTTGTCTCACCACATCCCCACCTCCCGGGCATGTCAGGTTGCATGGATCGATTGCTCTGTTTTACTGTGTAAAACACCTCACCTCCTTCCTAAAGCAGAAGTGCTGCCAACACAAAGTGCTGCTCCGTATAAGCAGCTGCTTTGCCTGGTGTTAGCAGGGCCTTCTCTTGGTTATGTTCATAAGAAAATATTTTTGTTTTAATAGGAAAACAAATGGAAATGTATCCTGGCCCTTTGCCCTTGGCCAAGGGGCAAACATTTCTGTGGGAGCTCCTTGTTAAAATATTAACAGCACTGACTACACGCAGAAAAGCAAGCACAATGGTCCTGGAGACTGCAGCCTCCACATACAATCTCAGGGAATAGATTTCTCATAACTGACCTAAAAAATACACCCAACCTATTGTGGAGTTGAATTTGTTTCCGTTTTTATATCGTATTACCAATCTTCACGCTGCTAAGTGATGGATCAGGGCACAGAGGCTGGGACCTGGGGCTTGTTATCACGGGCACGGATGGGAAGCGTGTGCTGACTTGCCCTCTGAGCTGCCTGGTGCATGAGTCCCAAGGATGGAAAATAAGCAGCACGTAGGGATCTTGGCTGAGGGTTTTCTCCCCTAGTTGAGCTGCTGTGAGTGGGGAGAGAGTGAATGTGTGCTCAGCCTGTGCAAAATGAGAGGAAGCCTATGGATGTCTAACATTTCTCAGACACGGCGTAAGTCTCACTGTGCTCCTAAACCCTTGTACGCCAGAGCATGCAGCCCCCTCTGAAGCACGGCTGCTGTATTTTATGCTGATAGTGGATATTAATTCCCCCCTTAAAATATAACAGGACTAAGAAACAAGGAAAGAGATGTTTTTCTTCCCTTCTTTTATGCCATCAGAAAAGGTATGAGCAGACTTAGTCACACGTGTTGAGAAATAAATTGCTCTGAAGAAATGAGCTTTATCCCAAATCCCCTCTCAAGAGCCGAAGACTTAAGCAGAAGGTCACTAATCCCCAGACTCAGCAGAGATCATTTAGCTCGTTTGTCTTTTTTGCTTTATTAATCTGAGTGTGGGGGTCACTCATTTTCCCCCCTGCACCTTCTGGTTGCTGCCTTCCCTCTCAACCTCCCCATGCCGATCCCAGCCTCTGCAGAGGCAAAGCCCATTCCCCTGTAGCAATGGTCGTTTGCAGCATCCCACCATGGCCACCCCCTCCTCAATAGGCTTTCCAAACCTGTTGTCCTCCTCAAGTTTGCACATTACTTATCTTCTCGCTCAGCTCAGTCTTATCTAAACCCCATAGAAGATGATGGAAAGACTCCCGCTGATTTAAATGGCTCATGTGCTGTATGTGTTTGCGTGCTTGCCCCAAAATTTTGGGAGCGATACGCTTGTCACTGCCTTCTGCACACTGTTGCCACTGAACAACAGAGCTGCCTCTCTCGGCAGACAGCGTGATCCTCAGAGGGCATACATGTATAATTAGGCGACATCCCCAGGGTCATCTGCAGCAAACACTCCCCAGCCCCTGCTCTGCACGTTTTCTTTTCAGAGGGATTGCATCAGGCTTGAAAAGTCTTGGACGGAGGTTGGTGCTGTTGCTTTAGGAGGCATAAAAGTTTCAGAGGTTATAGAGTGGGTTGTCCTGAACTTTTTCAGTGTGCTTTTTTTTTTTCTCCCCATTGAGCTATGAAAGTTCTGCTTAGAAGGCTGTACTTCGTTGCCAAATGCATGGCTGTGCATCTCCACTTAATTTGCTATTCTGTCTGGGCTGTAGTTACAAGAGAACAAGCCCACTGTTTGGGAGGGAGCTCTGCCCTCTCCACTCACCTACTGTGGGGAATGGCCTGGTTTCGCGAATCAGCCTCGTGCCTCGTCATTTATCATTGACGCCAAAGTGCCAGCAAGAGCCCGTCTCCATCCTGAGTGGGATTTTCAGCCGCATACACAGCAAGTGCCCCATGCTCTTAGGTCATCTGGAAGCACAGTCAGGATGCAGCAGAACTTAACTAATTGGCAAACTGCTGGAATGTGCAAAATAAGGTCACTTTTTTCCACCACCCTACCAAGGAGCAGGTGAGGCCTTCAGCCACAGCAGAAGTTATTTTCACAACCTCTCCAGCAGTGCATTTGCTAGCACAGAGCCGTGTTTTAGCCATCAATAATTAAAAATAGAGATGTTCAAAAACACGAACAAGGAACATTTTGTGCCCATTATTCTTGCTCTTCCTATAATGCTTGTGCCCTTACACACCAATTTGCAATGTGCAGTCATTCACAGTGTCTCTTCTAATCTGTAAATGTGGATTTCTCTTCATATTCTGGGAGCCCAAAGTTTTGCACAAAGCAGGCTGTGGACAGATTTCTATGAGACGGGAGCACTGAGCTGCTGCAGGAGAAGGCAACTGGAGCCAGATTACTGGACTGCAGCGAGATACGTGGCAGGTTGTCCTTTCCCACCCATACTGACTGATGCCCCACGAGCCTTGGAAAAGCACAGCTTCTCCAGTCTTCATGGAAATGTTTTTTTCTCATAGCATTGGGCTAAGTGAGCAGCGTTCCCCTTCTCAGGAGGGTTTTGGGGCTGCTCTGCAAGGAGGTGGTGATTGTATCTTCTTGCCAGCCTCATGTACCTTTGGGTGTGATGGTTGCTGTCCTGGAAGATTCATGAGGACTGAGCCGTGACCCTCCAGAGATAACAGCATTAACGGTGGCAGCAGCTTAAAACCCGCTTATCCCCTGTCACTGGGCATCAGGCCTGGCTTGGAAAGGACAGGAGTGGGGAAGGTTGAAAGATGATGAACAGGAGACGGTTCCACAGGCAGAGGCTGTGTTTGACATCAGCCTCAGAGAGACAGCTTGTCAGCACGAACCTGCCATCTGTGGACATCAGGGAGTGGATAAATATAAGAAACGTAGGTGTGATCAGCAGAGAGGCAGGTATATAACTCCAGAGACAGCTGCTGCAGTGAATGGCTTTGGGGCTCAGCTTTTTTTTCCCGTGGAAAACTCATTGCTTTTCCTATCTGATGTGACACTTGCCTCCAGCTCCGAGCATTATCACATGCTCCTTGAAACGTATTTTTCTGTCTCCTTTCTATCAGATGTAGGCTAAGACAGGAATGGCTTATGTATCAATCTCAGGCTCTGCAGCATCACTCACCATTGCTGCTTTCTCTGGATGAAATGTGTGACACTCGGCAAGATCATCTGGGTCTCCAAAGGGAAACACTTTTAACAGACCAGTACCAGTAAAAAGATAAGTCTGCAGGCACTGCCAGAAGGTTTGGGGCCGCTCAGGAAGACTTGTACCTAACAGGAGAGCGTGAGAGTAGGGCAAATGTGACTATTAGCAGCAAACTTCACCCTAGAGCATCCAAGGCTCAGGAAACCCAGACAGACTGAAGGCTCTTTAACAAGACTGTGAGAAACTAGAGGCAGATGGAAAAGGGATTCAATTTTTTTCAAAATGCAACAGAATCGTTGAAATGTGAGTGAAGGAGATTATTGTTTCTGCAGATGCCTGAGACTCTTTTCCATTGTTTAAAAAGGTGGCAGGGTCTGTTTTTTCCCCTTCTCCATAGGAGGTATTACAGGTAACCGGATGATCTTCTGAAAACACCCTGGCAAAACAAGGAATAGATTAATAGAGCAGTTGTTTTGACTGTGTTTTCCTAGTCCGTTACCTGATCATTGGGATGGGGTTAGGCTAGCAGAATAACTATTCAGTGAAACAAAAGCCAGTGATATCTTTCTTCTCATCCTCACACACATTGACCAGCAGCTATTTGTGTCATGATAACTGAAGAATTACTAATTGCTTACAAATTTTGCATAGCCTGGGCTATTTTGGTTCTGGTAGTGAGGAGTGCAGCATGGACACATGGTAACCAGTAAACTTTGTGGTACCACCATCTGAACACAGGGTCCAGATGAGGAAAATGGGCTACAGGTTGGGGAATTGCTTCTTGAAAACTCACGGATGATAAAAGGATCCAAACCAGTGTGTAATGTTCTCACTGAAAATGGTTTCCAACAAGCACACTAATTGTTCTGCTGAAATGACACTTCATATTTTCATCTGTAGAAAACTTCTACTAAACCACAGATTCTTCTGGGTTTCCTCTAGAGGGCAATATCATATAAATATTTTAAGCAATTTTGGGGTTATGTCAACCGGGAATTTAGCCTGCCTTATCTAAGAATTCATAAGACAGTAGTGAAAAGTCATTCTTTATGTGCTTTTTAGGATGTGTATATATGTAATATAATTTCTCTAATTGTTTCTTGGGCTTGTTCAGTGCAGTAGCTAATCCCTTTAAGGAACACAGAGATATGTTGTGCATTTCTGCCTGTGCCAGAATGCAGAGAGGGAACTGCTCATGAAGACCTGACTGTCTCTTACACTGGTGCAGCTTCAAGGACTTTCACCACCTGCTCCTTATTTAAACTATTGCAAAAGAGATTATAACCCAGTCCTCTGAGAATGAAGTTACCGGTTCCCGTAGTTTATGTTGGTAGCTGGAACTTCAGCGCAGAGGATAAATCTACGTACCAACTCTAAGTGGTCCATAGGACCTAGGAAACAGAAGGGGGTTGTGTTACTACTTACTTCCCTAATAATTTAGTTATTCCCAAATTCATTAACTGTATTACTTGTTTGATCTATGTTAGTAACAGCGCAATTTTCAAATGAATTGTCCACATAAACAGGTGCTAAAATTAGTATGAATCAAAGGTGACCATTCTGCACCTCAATAATTGAACTTAAGGGATATTGTCTCCTATTTTTAGTCACTGTAGTGTAAGAAATGGCAAATATGGATAAAGGCTATTTTGTTTTCCTTAAAGCTCAGATGTATAATTTGAAACATGCTTATATGGGCACAAACTTCTTTCTTGTTATCTCTATCATTATCTTCCTCCCTTCCCCCAAACCAACACTACTAAAAGGGAAATTTGCTCTTGACTTCCCAACATAAAAATGGCTTTAAAGAAATCCTTTTAGAATTAGTTTTCTTTCCCCTCCTGATGGTGACTAGCCCTCTGGAGCATCACCATAATGGCCTTATTGGATTAACTTGCAAATCCCATATGTTTACTGAATTTGTGGGTTAACATTCTTTGTCAAATATCTCTTCCAAAAAAGTAATGGGCAATCTGCAGTTGCCAAGTTCTCTAAATGAATAAACCTGTTTGTTTGTTTTTCCCCAAACAGGAAAAGCAATTAATTCAAGCAAAACCCTTATTCCCAAAAGTGCTCTATTTGAAAACAAGGGCCTGTGAATAAAAAGCGCAATAGTTGCATTGGCTTCAAATCCAGCATGCATTAAGTAGCAAAGTAGGATTTGCCCTCTACTTTTGAGCAATAGGAACTCTAAGAAGAATCTGAGGACTCAGCTCTTCTGTAGCCTTTACAAGTTAAATAGGTGATAACTGCTTTTTAATTACTGCTGGTGGCCAGACAGGACTTTATCTTAAACGGTGTCTTAAAAGAAATATGATAAGGAGTTTGTGAATTTTAAGTTGCTGGGAAACTTTTTGAGAGACACTGGTGGCAACTAAATATTCTTAGTTTGATTTCTCGTGCTGCATGGATCTCATGAAGAGCTTTGGGTTTGAAGCACATATTCGTCAGCACCTTGGTTTAGGGCTCATGTTTGGATCTCGCTGACTCCTTAATGCTTGATCATGGGGTATTATTCTTTGCTTTCAGCTGGAAGGAGCTACGTTTGGGGCTGTAGGTCTGTGGGGAGGCTGAGTCACCCTGAGCTGTGATCTCCATATGTGGGTAGCCCTGGGAATGTCACGCTTCCATGGCTGCAGCTACTGAAGGAACTACCAAGGGTTCAGCTGCAGCTACTGAAGGAACCACCAAGGGTTTATGACTTCACCTCCTCCTGCTCACTTTGCCTTCCTTGCTGGAAGTGGTCTGAAGCACAGCTTTCTTGCACAGAAAAAGAACGCTATGACTGAATTCTCTGACAACACCATAATGCTATGGCCTTTGGTGGAATTGCTTCCCGTTTGCCTCCATGGAAATGGGGAAGCTCTGCCTTCCAAATTTCCTCCTGCCATTCCGTATCCGACCCAGCAATACACAAAATTGTCTCTTCTCTGATCTGTTTTTCGATCATTGCCTGAATTTGGAAAGGAAGCCCTATGTACAGCAGAGCAGAAAATTATTTAGTAAACTAGCCAATTTCATCAGGATGAACTATGTGGTTAAAATAAATCAGATTACAATAATTCACCAGTTATGCTGTGGAGAAAGAGATAATAACAGTTAAAAAAAGTGTACAGATGCCAAATGGATCAGAAGTTAATGTCTGGTGAGTAGAATTCAAAGTCAACAAGGGTTTTCTGCAGGGCTCTGCCTTTAAAGGGACGCTGTTTTAAATAGTGTATGAGAAAGGCAGAATCTCAGTGCTTTATTAGAATTGTTTTGTGACTCAAATGCTTTCTCTGATGACCCAAGAATCAAATCATAAACTGGGGAAATGAGTTTATGGGGCATCATCATTAAAAAAAGAACAATCATGCAAGTTAGAAGAGAGGTAAACATCTGTTTTGGGAGAGGTGGATTTCAGAAGCGCTTGAAAACAAAAGAGGTAAAAGACAAGACAGTAGAAAAAATTTAGGATGGAAGAAGGACTTAGAAATTCATTAATTCTGGCTGGCTGAATAATAATCAAAAGTGTTTTGTCTAGTATGTAACTGAATTAGCTATCATTATCTGTTAAAACAGTTCAGCCAGCTCTGATCAATCCTGAGTCCAGGTGTCAGCTCCCACACTCCCTGAGGTTTTCCTAGCCTCGAGGATATTCTCTGATTTAATGATAGTATCAATAATAGTATTAAAGAGTATGAGGAGGCATATTCTCCCTTTTTATATAATCTTCAACCTGCACAGCAGCGTACTTGGGACCTACTGGCTACGGACTGCATTAGAGGGGTGATCTGTGACTGAAGCCAAGTCAAGATCTCCCTCAGATTAAAAAATGTCATATACCTTGCCATATACCGAGTCATAAGCTGGTGTAAGAACCCAGAGTGAACCCAATGTAAATAACTAGTTTAAATTCCATGTAAACTTTTGCCTTCTTCACACATTGGTGGACTGTCTACTTGCTTGTAGTTCCGTGTTGATTTCTGCGGTGAGCCTGTGCTGGTTGTCTGCTTTACCTTCCGCTTCTCTTCTGCGTGCTTCTATTTTAAATCACTTACTTGTAAGTTATATTTGCATAAACTGTATGTGACTTAGAGCTATGTATCTAACTCCTGTCAGGGTCTTACAGCCTAATGGATCGCACGTGTGGACTTACGAAGTGTTGGGTCCTAGTCAAGCCTTTCCCCCCACTGCGAACGAGTCACGGCACCGGTGACAGGGAGGTGATGACAGCAGCTCGCTTTCTGCAGGTGCTTGAGCTCTCCGGGGGAAAAGCTCTTTATTAAATGCAGGGCTTTACTGCAAAGTGTTTCTTTCCAGGTACCTGCCTGTCTGTTGGAGGGTTATAAAGTCAGAGGAGTTTCATAAGGGCTAAAATTCTTTGAAATACCTGTTTCTGCAGAAGTACATTTGAGCAATACAAATGAGCCCTACCTTATGAGATACCTGCCTGGTTATGAATTTAGCCACTATCCCGTCTTCCCAAGCGTCTCCAAGAGGCGTCAGTGCAAACAAGCGAGACTTACTCACCTGTAGGGTTTTGCTAGAATAATGACAGAATGGAAAAACTGAATTCTGTTTTTCCGAGGCCTTGAAGCCAAAACACTGTCCTTTTCTGCGCCTAGTGCAGACGTTGAGGGGAAAAAAAAAAACCAACAAACCAGCCAACCTTGTTTTTGTCGTGGTGCTCCAGCCAACATGCCGTTGAAGTTTGATTTCCAGATATGGTGTTTGAGGTTTGTTGTGAAGTGAGAAGGTCCAAAGCCAAGCCTGCTGGAGCTGCCAGTATTCTAGTTGGACCGACCGCTCCAGTTTAGAAAACTTTGCATATTTTACCCTCACTGGGTTATCTTTTGGAGCTGAAAGTGAAGAAGTCTAGCAGGGCAGCTCTGGGTGTGGGATGTGTGATTACTGGGGAAAAAAAGGAGCCACTTCGGGGCTTTACTGGAGAAAATGTAATGAAATGGCTTCCTGTTCAATGCAACTCTCATTTGGTGAGAACTTCCTTGCAAGTATAAACAGGGTCCTTGGGAAGCAACTGAGCTCAGGAGGAACCAGTGTCAGTGTTAAGATAAGCATGCAAGAAAAAGAAAAATAGGATTAAATATAACCATGTATATAACCCTATACGTACCATATAACTTAGTGGGAACAGTCTGGTAAGGCTGGGAGCATCTCCCTGCCCCAGCCCCTGACCATAATCCTCTGTCACGGTCACCTCACGCATGTCCCCCTTGTTTTATGGTCCCCTCTCTGGCAGTCAGGGAGCCCATGGGAGATGCACCAGGGTGGTGTGGGAGTTTCAGGTGTGGACACAGGGAGGAGGTTTGTGCCACCATTCATGTTGGCCAGGGACTTCTGTTTCTGGGTTCCCCAGACTCGTCTTCTGAAGACAGGCAGGGAATGGGACCAAAAAAATGAACGTGAGGTGAGGCTGAGGGTTTCCATCTTGGTCACATTTTGCCACCTGCTCTTCTGGCAGCATTCATCAAAGTAGCCTAAAAATTGTGTCCTGGAGAAATGGCTTGATAGAATATGCAAATTTTAAGTGTACCGTCGCTCTTATTTTTCCCCAGGTCAGCTGCATATTGGAACTTTTAACCTTTAGATTGTGCCAATTGATCAAAATGTTCCTGTGTAGTTACTGAGGCCTCATTTTTATTTTTCTTTCAATTTATGGCAAAATCTGCTCCTGACTTAGGAGGAAGATAAGGGACCTTACCAAAGCCTGAACCTACTGAAGAACACCTTTTGCTCATAATACCCCATCTTTTTGAGATACAATCAAAAGGCAAATCATTTTCCACCCCTTATAAAACAGGTTTTTCCCTGACATTTTACAGGAATGTTGTGGGGGAAGGGGATGAATCCCAAATATTAGGGGATACGGGAGTGGTTCCTGATTTCTGTATGTGTAAGCATTACACCAGGGTAACTCGATTAACTAAAGAGGTGACTCTTGGTTTATGATCGTGTAAAAGGAGAATTGCGCCTGCAGGATGTGTTTTCAAATATGGTCAGCGGCCACAGATTGGTCAATAAGAAAACATCACCACTCTGAAAAATTAACATGAAGATAAGGACCAGTCATAAGTCTCTGATCCAACATGATACAGGGATATCCTAGTGAAAAATCTAAAATGGATCAGAAATCCAGGAAAGATCCTGCCCGTATTGCCCATAAGCACGATGCCCGACATCTGCAATCAGTACCCAGATGCTACTGATACGTGGTGTGGAGCCTATAACAAAGACAGGCTGGACCCATCCAGCCCAAGCAAGAAGCCTTACAGATTAAATTTGTATTAGCTGAAGCCTGTAGATTGCTTTAGCAAGCAAAATTGAGCCTGGGTGTTAAGATGATCTGGATCAAGAAATCCAAATTAGGTTTCCTCCTTAAAGAGAAACTAGCACATTTTGGCACTGGTTTTCGTAACGGTTTTAGAAAGAAAATATTTGAAATAGATGCAGTATGTTTCGTTTCTGTATATTGAATCCAGTCTGTGCAATAAACCTACTCTCTCTGACTGCACAGAATGGTCAGAAGACTCCCGGAACAAAATCCTCCCTAAATCTCATGTATGTTTTAAGGAAGACTCTTGAAACATTAATAAGTGGCGAGCGGATGGCACGTTCCGACACGCGCTGGGAAGTGCGCACAGATAAATGCAGGATGGTTGGTGATGTTTAAAAAGCAAGCAGGATCTGGGCTTCCACTTTGAGCACTGTAAGGTACAGAGCACAGCGTATTGCATTAATGGAGCCTATTCTAGCATAAAATGAAAGCCACATTTGGAACAATCTCTGCAGCCCAGGTTTAGGACACTGGGGAGAGTAATATAAAATAACTCCAGGGTGGAGCGCAGGTTGCTGGAGGGGGCAGCCTCTGCTGTAACCTACATTATTTTTTGTACCTAAAGAGAAGGCAAAAATGTTGCTTTGATAGGAAATCCTAGTGAGCAGGCACATGCCAGCAGCAGAGGGGCTGTCCTTGCTGCCCTGTCCCACCATCATCGTGCAGGTGAGGTTGTGGCTAGGGCTGGGAACGGGCACCAGCCTTCCTCTCCTCTGGCCCTTCCCTCTCCCACGCCTCTCCCTTACCTCCCTCGTGCTTTTTCTGGGATGCATGGTCTTGTCCCATTCCCCGCAAGGGCGAAATCACTTCCACGACTGCAAGCAGAAGGCAGGGAGAGCTCCTGCAGGCACCGTGCTGGAGCAGATTGCCAGCAACGTCCTGAAGGGGTAGTGGGTCTCTTGGCCAAATAAATCTTCTCTGGTAAATTTGGAAATCCCAGTGCGAGGGATGGGCAGTAGTGGGCGTGCAGAGCCCTCCCAGCCTGCCGCAGTGCCCGGCTACCTCTATCTAGTAGCTGGCAGGTCTTAAGTACATTTTTCCTGTGTCTGTCGACCCTTTGGGTTTATAATGAGCTGTACATCGCGTACTGTGCGTACAGAGCCTCGTTGCTGTAAGATTCAGATTGCTGTTCTTGTGCAAAGAAAGCAAACCTCGTCGATAGCTGCGTTCCCCTAGGCTGCTGAGCACCCCGTGCAACATTTTACACTCAGCAGAGCCTAGCAGAGTTAAAAATAGTTCTTGTTGTCAAAATATTTCTTGCTAGTAAAAATGTCCTTAGGATACTTTGTGAAATGGTAACCTTTGGACCAAACAGGGTAAGGGAAAAATCAGAACATAGACTTCAACACTGGGGAAAAAAAAAAAAAAAAGTTTTTCTTAATTGCACAATACAGGAGAAAGGTTAAGAGCAGAGAAAACTGGCATCACTTTGGGGAGGGAAAGAATGGAATTTAAATAGAGATCTAAGGGTGAGTACATAATGTAAGATATTGTATCTTTGTGAAGTATTTTTCCCTCGGTGACTGAAAGACTATCTGGGAGAAAATGCCTGGTTCTCTGTGGTGGATGGAGATCTTGCTGGGAATCTTTGAATTCAAGGCAGGGTAAAACCTGGCCTTTCACTTTTTTTTTTGTTTGTTTTTAAACAGTAATGTAAATTCTAAATTTGGCTCCTGAGTTATAATTTCTAAAACCAAGCTTAGATTAAGTGTTTCCACCCTGGAAAAAGAAATAATCTTAGTGATAACTGATTGTTTTGAGCAAATGCATGTTCCTGTGTGGAGTCTCAAACGTGGGCCATACACGGTAAAGAAGTGAATTTATTAAGTAAACAGAAATTAAAATTAAAAAGAGGACATTACTGAGACAAAGGCAAACAGTAAATAAGGATTAGGATGTGAAAGACAGCTTGATGATTTTTTCATTTTAATAACTGTAGCTGGTGTTAAATCTAGCAGTTAAGGCCAATTACTTTAAGACCATGTGTTTTGTAGGTTACTATTCTCTTTTATTTCAGCAGTACTAGTACATTTCCTTATACCTGTTTTCTGCTCTTTAATCTTGAGTTATGGCTTTGTATTTTGATGTTAAATACAGTATACTTAGTGCCATGTAAATCTCCACTGTGGGGTACTAATTGATGTTGTATTATTCTGGTAATACCTAATTTAGAGAACTGCTGAGTGAGAAGGCTTTATTCCCTGTAGATTTGTAGTAACCTCTAAATAAATTCTATGAGCACAAAAAGGAATTAAATAAAAAGTGAGGTCAGAACTATAAAATGTAGATACACTGCATCACACTGTGAAGTTTTGTGGAATATTCTCTAAAAACAGGAATTTTTTCATGTATATAATTGATTTTTAAAATGATCAGTTTATAAATAAACTGTAAATGTATATGGCTGCTTACTAAACATTATGACTGTTTCACAAACAGCTCTCTGCCCGTAGAGCTGAACCTCTCACTAATGGGGTATGTTTAGAAGATGTATTCCAGAAAAGGGCTTGTGGGGAGCAGCAGGAGAGGGTTATCAAGACAGTCAGTCTTACCTCCCCCTCCCCCTGCAAGGAAAGCCCAAGCAAACAAAAAAAAAACCCAAAGCAGTCCACTGGAGAGATTTTCTTAAAATTTCTGTTTTGAAGACTAGTGAGCGTTCACGTTTTAAACATCAATTAGCCTTAATGTAGGATGTTACAGTGTAAGTTTTCTGGGACAAAGGCCCCATGTCCATATGTTCAGTAGAAATTACTAGCAGTATTTTGAGTGCTATAAAAACAATAATTATGGATTAATTAATAGATTAATAAAATTGAGAGGATTTTCCAGCAGCTCTCAGTACTGCTTCTTATGATTAGCTTTTCATATTTTGCCTAAGAAACCCTGCTTTCTGTAACAGGAGAAAACATCTATAGCCCGTGTAAGTAAGGACCACAGTTGAAGAGCTTGCTGACATGCAGGGACAAAACACCAGAACCTTCCCCCCCTCCAAATCACTGAAAAACATCTAATTTCATACTATTTTTATAGTGGGAGGAATAAGCGAGTGTTTCCAAATAATTCTAGTGTAGCTCTTGCAAGGACCTGTCTGCCTGCAATTTGCATATAAAGCCCCACTCAAGATTAAGGGCTGGGGTGTTTTCAGGCAGACCTGGGAGCTGTTTGGAATTTTTTTGGTCATTGGCATTTTTCTGTACACTCCATGAACTCGCGGCGGGTCTGCAGCCAGCACGAAAGGATGAGGGTGTAACTCCTTGCTGAGCGCTGGGTGGCTCTGGGGGGATGCTGGCTGTGGGCTGTGGTATTCAGCTCTCCAGGGCTGTTTATAATAGTTGTGTGTTTGAGCTATTAAACTTGCATTTTTTATTTTTATTCTATTTCTTTTATTAAATAACTTTAACTGTGCTTCTGTGGAGCAGAAGTGGGAAGGGAAAGGTTTTCTCTGCAGCATTCATCTCAGTGTAATAATAGCATGTGGTGCAGAAATGGGGCTTTCTGGAGGTGGTGTTTGTGGAGACTTAAGGAACTTGATGGCCTGAACTCACTGAATCGACCGAGCAAACTGTGGGGAGATCCACGCGGAGGTCAGGGAAGGGATTTTTGTATTTACACTGGCATGGCTGGGAGCAGAGTATGCCTTTGCAGTCCTTGGCTCTGCCTTGGCGTGCTGGACTCCTATGCAGCATTAACCTTCTTTTGTGTCATTTTTGTGGTTTCTGGCGGAGTTCTGAAGCTTGCTGTTTTCTTTTAGGAAAAAAATGGAACATCGTATTTTTGTTTTGGGTTATATGTAGTCCTGGATGTAGATGCTTATTGTGTTTTCAGAGGAGTTTCATTTAAATCTGTATATTCATTTTGCTCCCCATATGATCCATGAAAGTCTTGAATCCTGGGAACATGTACCATATAATTGACTTTATCTGTGTGTGTGTGTGTGTTGTTTGACAGGGGTGTCAGACATCTGGTGCCCAGGACACAGCAGTGTTGCGAGAATGTAAATGTCCATGTCTGTTGTAAAGAATAAATGTTTCTAGTGCTTCCAGCTCCTGCAGGTAACATTTGAGATAAGGCTTAAATGTAGTGCAGTTTTAGGTACTGGGGAACACACCTAGCACTTATGAGCTCTCCTCAGTTGCTTCCTCAAAGCGTTAAATCCTAATACTAACACATTAGCGGAGCTGATTTCGGTGACATTTAGTTTGTAGGAGTGTGTCTCTGAGGTGATTTGTGTTTGTCGTTTTTTTTTCTGAACATGAATCAAGAACTTCCATGTGCAAAGAAGATGACAAGTGAACCAAAAATAACGGTAGTTCCCAAAATGCCATATAGCATTTTCCATGTGCAGTGGCATGGGATGCAACTGCAACTTTACAAGCTAAGTACCAAACTGGTTTTTTCTGCAGCCGCCTTCTGACTGCAGCCTCAAATAGTGTCACTAGTCCACAGTTTCTCCATTCTGAATTTTCTCCATCCTTAATTTTGTGCTCCTGAAATTTAAGCTAGAAAGGAATTTGATGCCCTTTTCTGTGGGCCAGTAGACGATGGTCTGGTCTAAGTAGTTCTCCTTGTTGTTTGTGTATGTGTATGTTGTTTTATTTCAGATAGACTTGCACCACGTGTTTATAAAGCAATGCTTTATCTGTAAAAAACAGTATGACTCAAATCCTGTTTTGGCTTATATGACCATAGATTTCTTTGAAATGCATAGCAGCATGTGTGTGTATAAATTATCTAAATGCCATGAATATTCTCCAAAATAAGAGCGGAGAATATTCAGGGCCAAATCTCCCAAAATTTCAATGGGATGTTGACTCCTAAGTAGACCTAGAAAAGCCCTGTGCAGCCGTCACCAAGCTGGGAAGTGCCCAGCAGTTTTGGACTGTCCTGGTGCCTGAAAGCCTGTTTCTGTGCTGTCATCCAGGGCACTGTGGCATTGCCCGGGCCTGAGAATCCCGTCTGTCTCCTTGTCCCACGGGGACCCCCACGCCGTTTCGGTCCCCACTGCGCCTCCTCAGGTCAGCTGGGAGGAGAAACCGCCTTCTCACACCCGCTGGCTACTTCTGCCTAGATTTTACCAGGCAGGACTTTGCATTTTACTTTGCACATGAATAGGAAGTTAGGTCATATTTTGTGGCCCATAGGATAAACATTTCATGGAGCTTTCTGGACTTCCAGTGTCACAGGAGACTGTGCAGGACAGCCCCCTGTGGTCTCTTCTCTGTTTATGACTGTAGCCTGAAGTTAGAGAGACAAAAGGAGGCAGCTCAGGGTATGATTCCTGCTCCAAAACGCTTTTGTGTTCTTAAAATAACCAGGTTGTGGACACAACACGAGCAGTTTTTAGAGCAGGGACTCCGGACAACCTCTCCTCCCACATAATGTCCTGAATTTCAGATTGTCTTTTGCACAGAGGAATACAGTTAAAAGAAGAGATGATGGAGAGGGCTTTGGCAGGAGCCGTCTGGAGGCTACTTATTTTCCTAGGAAAATAATGCTTGGGAAATAATGCCATTTCTTTCCTCGCGTGCAGAAGCTGCTGAATTTGCTGTCCATATCCTGGGTGAACTCCCCAGTGCCTGTGCGGCCAGAGGATGGCTGCAGCCATCACACCCTCCTCCCACTGTGCTCAAAATCAGATCTTTTCAAATGAAGGGGGCTTATGAGGTTGGGGTTTTTTTCTCAGGAGATGTCAGGCCATGAATCACGGTTGAAGGGAGGCATTTCCTGGTTAGCAGCGTTGAGCCCCAGAAATCCCAAGGATTGAAATCTTCCCCTTGGGTTAGCTCTAGATATGTTAACTATTGGTGTGTTCAGTTTTGGCACCTAATTAACTACCCGCGCTGCCTAGGAGCTGAGGCACTTGACACCGGGATATGCGTTTTGCTCCGAGGAGCAAAGCTCAGAGTCTTCTGTCTCCCTCTGAACTCCCGCCTCCCTCTAAACTCCTGGAAGGCTGAAAACCGTGCTGAAAATCCTGCAAAACAGGAGGGACGGTTCTTTCTGTGTAGGGTAGTACAGTATGTGGGAGCCAGCACTCCTGTGAGCCAAGCTCAGCTGTTAAAAGGCTGCCCGAATACAGCAAGGGACTCAGTGGAAGAGTTTCGTCGTTGTCTATCTTGATTACAGACTGATCTGCTCACGCCTTGGGCAAATATAAATTTTTTTTTTTTTTTTAATACAGTTACAGCAGTGGGTTGTTCCCTGGTGTAAGGCCAGAACTTTTGTCATCAAAAGACAACTGTGACTATGGTTGTAGAGGCTCTAGAAGTGAAAAAAAAATGCAATATTGGTAATAACCTGTTAGGCCTGCCGGGAGCTGGCTGCCACACACCCGAAAAATGGCCGTGAGACGTTAAATGACAGCCTGCGATGAAGACACTTGGCTTTGGCACATCAGG
>VZSF01005585.1:304048-337535 GCA_013398295.1 Chionis minor | reverse complement strand
GCCCGGCGAACCCGGCGCTGGGGGCTCCGGGCTCGGGGCTGGGCAGAAACTTTGGCGAGGGTCTGGCACTGGGCTGCGCTGCCGGCCGGCGGAGAGGGCTCGGTCCAGACCCGCTCAGCGCCGTTCCTGCGGGGAAAAACCGCAACTCCAGGCACGAAACGCTTTCCTGCAGGACGTGCGAATACCGGATTTTTAAAATGAAAGCCTTGCAGAGGAGCTCCGCTTGGCGAGCTTGCGTCCTGAGGGCTCTTAATAAAGAAAATATATTGTCTTCCAACTGGATGCAAAAAATAGAGCTGAATTATCACTTCCTAAATCATGATTCCTGGCTTTCAGTGAGGAGAGCTTTTGGTGGCGTTCAAGTGCCACAGCCGTCGTGCTCTCTAAATGCCTCCTAATCCCCGGGCAAACAAAAGTCTGTTGGTGTTTAGTGGGTTTTGTGCATGTAGGGCATAGGCGTACTTCATTCTTACTTCATATTTACTTTATGTTGATACAAATTCAATGCTTCTGCTCAACCCTGTGTTTTGGCAGGGTCCTCTCTTGCAGCGGAACTGGGGGGACCTTCTAAATGAAGCTAACAAGTAAAATATGCTTTGAAATGGAGTGCAGATGGGAAGCATCTTAAGTATTGTGTTGCACAACACTGTGCTCTCTGTGTGTGCCATTCAGCTCACAAAACTCTACTTTTTACGAATGCGTCCACAATCTGAACTGGACACTGCGCTGTACAGAAATATCATGCATTAATGCCTGGAACAGCAGCAGTTCTGATGAGAAAGGCTAATTCGTTTCTCTCCTGATGGTACTTTTAATGCCTGACCCCTCTGGTCAGCATGTGTGTTAGAAACGTGTATGTGTCCTAAGTTTTTAATTCCAAAATGTTCTCAAATTATTGAATAAGAAGAGTAACTGGTGTTTGCTGGCTCAGGTGGGTGGTGTCGTAACTTTTCCAGAGCTGTTTGGTGAGTTATGCAGCCGTGTCTTGACTCCCAAAACATTGTTGTGGATTGCAATTTCATACTGACAGATAGTAACAGGCTGATAGTAGCACCCTTGCCAGTAGAAATTGAGGTTCTCTACCCCAATTTCTTAACCCCACATCCTGCCCTTTCTTCGTGGTAGGGAGTGTCTCTTTGGCTCCATCTCCTGGCTCAAACAGGGGATCCCCCTCATGGAGGGGGCATGGAGAGATGGGAAACCTCTGGCTGGTATTGGTAAAATGTGGGTGAGAAAGGCAATGAAAGCTTCTTCTTGGACTTGAACCGTAATCTTGGCAGCTCTTACAGCAGGGTACCTTCAGGTTCCAACTGGAATTGGGTCCTCACTTTTTTCATGGGAAGAGAGCATGACTCTTAAGTTACTTTTTCTTACGTCGTGGAGAGATTTTTGATGTAGTGACTAAATATTATTATGGTATTTAGAAAATCGTAATTTAATATTTCATTCCTCACATGGATCTCCTGGAAGAGTTAGTCATCTTGCTTGATATATCTCTCTGCGTGATCTTTTGGTGGAAATGTGTTAGTGATATATCCTTTATGTCGTGATTTTTGTGCATGGTCAGGAAAGTGTGTGTTGCCTGCAAATTATTAATCCACTTGAAACAGAAAACATGTGGCAGTGTGTAAGGATCTTGCTGTGATTTACCAGATGTATGACTATGCATGGACTTTGAGTGTGAGCAGAGGGAATCCCATTCCGCAAGCACAGCGAGATGGCAGGATCCTTCCTTTATGGAGGACCTCCTGTATGCCCTTGTATGTTTTTAGTGGAGAACAACTTTCTTCAAGTGCAGGAGACAGGAGGAAAACAGCCTTAACCAAACTGTAGAACCAGGGTACCTGTCCTCCCTGTGACAGCCAGACTTCTGCACCTACCCACCATACCCCAAAGCGAAGGGAGAAGGTGTGCCCAAACCACGACAAGGTGGCAGGCTTTGTTCTGACACTCATCGTCAGTCCTTGAGATGCTGTTGGGAGGAAGAGAGCAGTAAGGTAGTACTCTCTGAAGCTGGCAGGTATGTGAAATTGCAAAGATCTCTTTTGTTTTTCTATGGATGTGTATTCCGGCAAATGCCAAATAGACCTTTATACGTCAGTGCCATTTAATGGTTCATTATTATTGTTTAAAGTGTGGTAAATCATGTGGGATTAGGGTAAGAACTGACACAAGCAGCATGGTGTGGTGTGGGTGCTACCTGTTTTTTTATTTTATTTTATTTGTGTGGCACTGTCCCTGTCTTTGAATCCCGAGGAATGGAAATGCCATGGATCTTTCCCTGCCAAGGAATGGGTCTCAAGCTCAGTCATAGCGGATGTCACCCTTCTTAGGGACACCAGTTTTTTCTGCCCTGGCGCACAGTGTTGCCTGTTTGTATGCAGTGATGTTCCTCCTTACATGCTGTCCAGCAGCGGGGGAGTCCCTGGGAAGAGGACAGCCTCTGGTGAGCTGTGGTGGCCCCGGGCTTCTCTCTGGGCATCCAGAACCTCTCCCTTGAGGCTGAACATTGGTGAGTCTCTGAGAGCATGTTATGTGTGTTCACACTGTACTGTGTTCAGTTTTGGGCACCACAGTATAGGAGAGACATTGAGGTGCTGGAGCGTGTCCAGAGAAGGGCAACGAAGCTGGTGAGGGGTCTGGAGAACAAGTCTTATGAGGAGCAGCTGAGGGAGTTGGGATTGTTTAGCCTGGAGAAGAGAAGGTTGAGGGGAGACCTTATCACTCTCTACAACTACCTGAAAGGAGGTTGTAGCCAGGTGGGGTCAATCTCTTCTCCCAAGTAACAAGTGATAGGACAAGAGGAAATGGCCTCAAGTTGTGCCAGGGGAGGTTTAGATTGGATATTAGGAAAAACTTCTTAACCGAAAGGGTTATCAGGCATTGGAACAGGCTGCCCAGGGAGGTGGTGGAATCGCCATCCCTGGAGGTATTTAAAAGACGGGCAGACATGGTGCTGAGGGACATGGTTTAGGGGTGGTTTTGGCAGTGTTAGGTTTATGGTTGGACTCGATGATCTTGAAGGTCTCTTCCAACCCAAGTGATTCTATGATGATTCTGTGTCCACAGAGTCCACTGCAGAGAAAGGAAAAAAAATGCTTCTCAGCAGATTTGCTCTGTATGTCTTCTGAAGTCTGACCCTAGCTTTTTACTTTGCTTTGTGGCTGCTGTAACCCCAGCACCACCACCAGCACTCCAAGGCTGAGCAGAATTATTCTCTGACTTAGGTATCGCCAAGAGACACATCAGCTACAAGAGATTCCAGCTGCAGAATGTGTGTGTGTGGTGTGTCTTGCTCAGATGTTATTTCCTTAATAAAATTGCTCGTTTGGCGTAATGAGTTGTTGGCTGGTTTTGGGTGTTGGGCTTTTTTTTTCCCCCTCCCTCCTTCTAGCCCTGGGATACAACAACAGTCAAGTTGTGTTCTCTCTGGCTTGCTTTGGAAGTTAATTTAAGGTACAGTCACGGTCCTGGTAGAGCTGTGATTGCAGAGAACTTGAGGCGGTAGCCTGTTTGACATGTGTGGGTAGGAATGGATGCTTTTGTGGGTACAGTGTGTTCATGAAGGACAGCAGAAGGGCAGCAGCCTTTTAAGAATGCTTCACAGGATTTAACTGGGGAGCTGCCTACAGCCAGCCTCTTGAAAATGCTGGCTGCAAGGACGCTAGTGAAATTTGGCTCATCTCAACAGGCCCTGACTTCACACGCAAACTCATGCACACGCGCATGCATTCACTGTAAGCCGACACACATTTCTTCAGAGTCCTGTCACTCTTCTTCTTCCCTGTCCCTCCTCCTCCTCTTCTGGACCTTGCCTTGCGGTAGCTGTCGTTCTGGCTGAGAGGTTTGGTTCGCAGCGAAGCCTGTACTGCCTGTGAGGTGGTGTGCAACCTGTGGAGCAGGATTCGGCACCTCTGCTCTACCTGATGGATGGGAAACATCTAGCGCGTCGTAGGAATGCTGCCGCTTCTAGAGTAAACACACTCAGTGTTTTGCTAGGCTAAAGACTTGTAATGGCTGCAGATTGCTGATGAGGAATAATAAATTCAGTTAAAATACGCGGTGGAATTCCATTATTGTAATCCAAAATGTAGTAACTGAGTGAGAGCTTAACCCAGGATTCAGCGAAAATGTTCTCGTTTCTGCAGAGTGCTCTGTGAATGTTGAGAGTGATCAGTGGTTGAAGTTAGTTGTCACTTGAGCCAAAAGCTGGCACAGCTCCTGGTGCATTTTCCAGAGTTGTAGAAAACTGGTGCACGGAAACACTTCAGCTTTGAGACCCAGCGTGGTCCAGCTGGTGTCCCAGAGGTGCATCTCCAGGGCTTCTGGTTGGGAGAGGGTGGTTGTAGTACTCTGAGATGTCTCAGTGCAGACCCAGCTCAGGTCAAGTTGGTCCGTGTAGTTCGTGCCGAGGGGTTGGGAGAACGCGGCTCTGCTGCTCCCAGGCTGGCAAGGGATGCAGCGTGGCTGTGTTTGCTTAGCCCTGTGCTGCAGTGAGCTGGCCCAGGTGTACTGGCTTTGGGGCGTGTGATAACCCATGCCATGTTTTAACAGTGCATATACTGCTCTTCTCCTGAGGAAGGGTGATGGACTATATCTAATTTTGTGCAAATACAATGTAAATCTTAAACATAACTTGAACACTGCAAGGGGAAGGCTGTTTGTGTAGCTGCCAGCATTGCTTTCTGGAGATTTAGGTTCACACTGGCATAGTTGACTTGGTTTGTCCCACAGCATCTCAAGTGCTTCCTACAGCATGGAGAAGCTCTTGGCTCCAGATGAATTCTGCTGGAGCTGACGATTTGCAGTAACTTGCAGAATTTGACCTTTTGTCTCAAGAAACTGTGGCATGGCTTCCAACTACTACTGTATGTACAAAATGGACAGGGAATGTATCCGTAAATCCCTGCAGCTGCTGGTGTGCTGGGAGAGCAGCAGGGCAGCATCGATGTTGCTGACACAGGAGTTAGTTGTAGAGGGGAGCAGGAATCTCACCCTACTGAACAGGAAGGAAACACATTTTCAAGTTCTTGTCCGTAATCCAGGATGGTCAGGAATGCCTTGGTGGGGGTCAAACTTCTGTGCTGGTTGTTCACGGATGATCTTGCAGTCCGGTGATGGAGTAACTATACCAGGCAAAAGATGTTTGTCCTATGTCTTTGAACACTGACCTTCCTCTTTTGGGGACAGGATGTTTTGCGAGGTGGACTGATCCAGTTACAGCTCTTGTGCTCTTCTAGGTCAAAGCTGAAAGAGCAGAGGGTAGGAGGATGCAGCAGCCAAAGCAAAAAGTTATGGAGATCCTTAAACACACTGACATGTAGGAAGTAGCTTTTAAAAGAGCTGTTTAAAATATGAATGAACAGGAGATGTAAATGACTTGCTAAGAGGCCAGCTTTCAGAGATGAAATAACCATAGGGGACTGCTTGGCTTGTACTGGATATGCATCCAACTGGCTGAAGTTTCTGGCTCTTTCCCAGATTTTTTAATGTGAAAGTATTTATTGAAAGTGACTTCTTGATTCTGTGGGTCTTGACCAGTGACCTAGGGATAAAAGTGATTTGCTGAGCTGATACTCGTGCCTTTTTGGGTTTGGATACAGGATGGGTTTGTTTGTTGACTGCTTCTGGTGAAGTGGTATCTCCGGTGTAAATTCTCCACTGCTTGGTTGATGATGAGCCAACTGATAAGAAACTGGAGAAAGTTGCTTTCTGCAGCAAAGGGAAGTTATTTTTTGTAGATCTCCTGGGAAGAAAGCTGTGAAGGATGTAGAAATGCTTTCTGCATGAAGTCACCTCAGCTTTTTCATGGTTCATGAAATAAGGCTGAAAAAAGTGAAATGGTTGCGGAATGAACCACCATGCACCACCTGCCTAACAGGACCCAACAGTGGTGCAAGAGGTCTTGAAGACTTCAAACTGTGCTGCCTTGTTGAATTCCCTGTGCTGGCATTTGAATGGCAGAGTAGGGAGGAAGGAGGGAGAAAGGTCTTGTGGAGCCTGTGCTGGAGCAATGCTTCTCTAGGGAGGCGGACACATCTGTGAGAGTCAGCAAAGGAAAAACTGTGAATTGCCTGCTGGAAGGGGAAGTGACCTGAGGTAGGTAGGTGGTAGAGAAAGCACGCGTGTGTCCATGCAGCAGTGTCTTCTGGATGCTTGAGGAGTTACGGGGCTTCAAAGGGAAACCTCTCTTGAGGCTGCTTGCTCCAGCTGGACTTATATGAAATTATTTGTGATTTACACCAGTCTACAGGAATGTGCCTGTTTTCTCCTAGCTGTAGGCTCTGTTTTAAATGTTGGATAAAGGCAGATAGTGTCTCATATCCAGCTGCTGCAATCCTTTTAAAGTGTTGCTTTCACTTAAAAACCGTGAAGCGCCTTCCAGTGCAGCTTCTAAAGCAGAAGTTTAGACCAGCCAAGATGGTTTCTGAAGTTATCCTCCGGGGAAGGAACTTCTAAAGAAACCGCCACTCAGGCATGGTACTTGAGCAGCCTTCCGGAAACAGCTGTTAGGGACGCAGAAAGCTCAACTGGAATCTGGTTCATGGCTGAAAAGTTAGCTTTGCCATTAAAACTAAAATTTAAGAGAGTCCAGCTGCCTGCAAAGTGCAGCAGCTGGCTGAGCAGCCAGGGCACTCCTGGAGGGACGGGGAGAAATACGTTTTATATTGTCTTCCATGAGCTCAGCTGCCCTTTAAAAACAAACACGAAGTCGGCCAAAGGCAGTTGTTTGTGTTGTAGGTGAATTGCAAGAGAGCACTTGGGGGACACGGGGACACATGGTGGTAGTTTTAAGGACACTTCATGGAACTGCTTATAATTTAATGCAGATCTCAAAAGCTGTACTAAAAGAGCAGTTTCCACTATGTGATCCCATTGCTTAGCAAAGCCTCCTGCCAGTGCTTAGTTAAGAGTAGGAAATCACTGCCTTTGGTGTTGCAATGAAGACTTTGCAAATTCTACTGAATGAAGCGGGTGTCAGGTGTACTAATCCCAGAGTTGCAGCAAAGTGAAAACAACAGGTCAAGGAATAGAGAGAAGCGGAGCGTTTGTGTTTCTATAAACTTTTGACTAATGACTCCTTTTCTTCTCATGGCTAAAGAGTCTAATTCTCACCTGATGACCTAAAAATAGTATAGATTTTGTTCTAAGGTTTGTGTGGAGCAACAGGAACCACAGAACTGTACATGTGGAGTCCCTTCTGTGGGCAAAATAACTGGTAGGGGGAAAAGAAAACCTGGAATGAGCTGGTAGTGCTGTTTGCAGCTTTTCTAAATCTAAGGTGGCAGTGGGATGGTGGATTCATGGAAGAAAAGTTTGTAAGGGTATTCCTCCTTCCTTGCCGATATACCATATTAGTAGCAGTTGTGCGTGGAAGTCATTTGCAATCTAGTTTCTATTTTTCCTGATACACAGGCATTTTAAGCCTTTGCTGTTGAGGTGGTACAGAAGGCATAGACATCCACAGGTCTCTGCTGCAACGCCTGGAAAGGTACTTGTATATAAATACCTGAGCAAAATGGTTTTGTGTTGTGTGGATTTCCAGGCACCTTCTGCCTAATCCCGCTTCTAATGCGGCACTCTTGCACCCATCTCACGCTCGCTTGACTGTCTGCAGAAACACTGTCTGGAAGGGTAGTGTCAAAAGCATCAGTCATGGGTTTTTATAGTGATTGACATTAATTAGCCTCTTATGTTTTCCTTCTCTCCCCCCCATTCCCCTTTTTAACTTAATGTTTTTCCTTCAAAATGGAGATGAATTTGGAGTAGCAAGATTGTAAACTGCCCTTGTTTGAACCTGCCTGCACTGTTAATTTTGTTGGGCAGTGTTGGGGGCTAGTGGGGGAATTCAGCCATAATAGCAGATCGCTTGCTATCACAGTGCCGGTTTCTAAAGCCTTCAGCTGTAACACTTCCGTCTCCTCCCTCCAAAGCCTCAGCCTTCTCCTTTCCCTTAGCAGCATTTCTCTTCTACCCCCAGTCATATTGAGTGAACTGCCATGTTCTTCAGCAGCCTCCCTTCATCGTCTTCCTTGGACTTATTTTGAGCCTAACCTCAAGTTTTCTGAGGAAAAGTCATCTGTTTTTCCCTGTGTAGTGACTCAGGAAGCCTATCCTTATCCAAAGTAGCTTTTGCCCTATATCAGTAGTGTGTGTCTGGACTCTCTGTACACTTAAACACCAGGTCCCTCTGGGACAGCACAAGACCTGGTGTCGGGAGAGGAAAGTTCTGGGAGGTTCTCGGATAGTGGTGCAGCTCCTGCACCATGGTTGATGGGCTCAGTGGGCTGTATATGGTGAGGAACTGTGTTACCAGGACCAGATTTGGACCTCCTGTGTAGCTGGACTTGTTCTGGGCCATCTCAGGGAACCATGCTGTAGATTTCCATGCACTGAACAATCACCCTCCTGCCTAATTTTTAATTTTGGTGAGCTGTGCTCAAACAGTGTTGTTGTGGTGGATCTACGCCTCCTTTGAAGTTCCAGCCTAAACCTCTTTATGGCTGGTTCATACTGCTGTATCTTTCCTTTTCTCCTCCAAAGAGAGCCTTCGTTTTGCTCCAGTAGCAAACCCAACGTCTTTTTGTCTTGTGAGAGAGGTCATCCTGCTGACCTTTTCTTGCACTATTCCAGTTTCACTTAAACTTTCTTGAGCTCAGTCACCTGAAATGGCACATTGTTCCAGCTCAGACATAACTGGTGTCTTGTATGTTCTCCCCTTCCCCACTGAGACCTCAGGCAACATCTGGCTTTTTCACACTCTTGCCATGAGCCACTAAAACCACTGAAGTTCTTCTTCTCTATCACTTCCAACTGTTGGGCTCCCAAGCTGCAAAACATATTTCTTTAATCCCAAAGTGCATGACTGTGCTTGGCTTTACTATAAGCTGCACCTCCTGTCGGTTGGTTCAGTCATCAAATGTTCTGAATGGAGTTCTGCCCGTCCTCTGAGCTGACAGACTTTCCCAGCTATCTGTTGTCTGCAGATTTCATTCGCGCTCCCCTACTTTCCCTGCCAAGGGAATTAGCGGAATTGCTAGATAAGACTGTCCCAAGGCACATCTTTTAGGAAATCTGTTTATAGTTTGTCTTTCTCACCAGAATTTCAACATCTGCACAAGCTGCTCTTCTTCTGGCTTTCAGGAGGTGGGGCTTGGTTTGGCTCTAATGTCTGTCCCAAATAGTAAACAGGATGGATAGGCGTGCTGGGCTGGTGGGGGATCCACAAGCAGGCAAGCACTGCGTGTGCAGGGTGTTGGCAACAAGCATACATGTGTCAGAGCCATGATGTTAAGTATTTCCTCTTGGAGGGGGAAAAATGGCTTTGTATTCTGGTCTGTTATTACCAACACTTAACAGTTCCTGGAGAAGGTTTTTGTTCTTTAAAAAAAAAAAAAAAAAAGGTGGAAAAATTATAGATACATGAAACCAATGATTTGAATATAAAGTGAGGATGGCATTTTTAATTTATACTCTTATTAGCTGTAGGAATGACCAGAGCTGAAAATTATCCATCCTGTCAGCTCTTAAGCATTGAAGGCATTACTGGAAATAGTATTGTCACTGTCTCACTTGCTTATCTGAGTGTGTTATCTGGCAGAAATGGTCTTGAAAACCTTCATCTGTGTCAAAATGTGCCAAAAGACAGGAATAAATCATCCCCATGGGCCTCATCTAAGCTCATTTCCAGTTGGGAGAGGAGTACCATGGTCTCCCAGATCTTCAACCAAGCAGCACAGCCCTTTCTAAAAACAGCAAATGTACTGAGCGTGTCACTTAAAAAAAGGTAAAAAGGCTAAATTTTGAAGCATGCATTCTATATGCCTAAAAAGGCCGATAATCTGAATTATTAATGGAGAATGCACAGATCTAGGGCATTAGCTTTGTATGTTTCATGAACACACATATGCATATCAGAGAGAGAAGGCTGTACTTGCATGATGGTTACTAAGAGCAGCATTTGAGGGAGGTGAAGTACTCCAAATCCACTCTTAACCGCTATATTTCCTTTGTTCAGTAGCTTTAAAGCTCACCTGCAGAACTCTAGCAGGTAAAACAAGCAAACAAGCCATTTCTGATGGCTCGGTGGGGGACTAGAAGCTCAGTGGCATCTGTGAGATGTTCAGCTGAGGCAGTGAGAGTCTGGTTTGAAAATGAGCCGCATTTGCTGTCCAGCTGCAAAAATCCACATGTGACAATTTGCTCTGCGTGTGCATACTTGAAGAGACAATTTAGAGTTTTGTCCTTGTATTAATATGTGGAGGAGGGAACTGTATTCAACTGATTTTTCTATGTTAAAGAATTGTCTAAAGGTAGGATTTTTTTTAAAAATTTTTTTTTAATGCCTGGCATCTGCTCCTTGCTGCTGATTTGCACATGTTTGTATATCAGGGTGCCAGCAGTGGACTCACAGAATCTCTGGTAAAAAGTCATGGAAAATCATTTTATCGGGTCATTACTATTTAATTATTTATCTATCAGTCTTTCATTTTATGGGTTTTTTGGTTTTTTTTCTAATGGCTCTTGGACCCGTAGAGGCTGATTCATTTAAGTCACGTGGTAGAGGGTTTTGATCACTTAAAAAATTTTCTGCCTAAAGTCCAATTACTTTTCACGAAGGTGAGGAAAGCCCCAGTTCTCAACATGGGTTATTTAAGGGAATGTTTGTACTTCGGGTGGCCAGTTTAAGAGGCTTTCAGCCACAGCCTTAGATCTGCTGAACCATAAAGCTTGTGCAAAAAATCCTTCCCAAGCAGCGAGCCAGTTTTTGTCCTGCCACCTGGATGCAGCTGGGGTGGGGATGATGGCAGCGGTCTGTGTGAGACCTCTGGCGTCGTCCTCATTTTTGGTTCTGGTGCTTTCTCCTACCCATTGGAGCAGATTTCCAAGATCTCGCTCCCGCAGCTGTGGCGTTGGCGTTGGCATGGGTCGTGTAACTGCATACCAGCCTGGGAATGTTAAACGGAGCTGCAGTGGATTCTTATTTTGACCCCGTGATTTCAAGCAAACCCTCCAACATGTGGTCGTGGCTCGCGTGTTGTCACTTTACAGCACTGGCAGATTCAAACCAGGTGACTGAAATCGCGGTGGTTTCTAAGAGCACATGTGGTTACTCCCCGAAGTCTTCCTCCTCGTCCTTCCTCGCTGCCTCCAGGGACCCGGCCGGTCTCCGCATGCGCGGTCCCTCCGTTCCTCAGGGTCTCCACTATGGAGCTGCTGCTCGAGAATTGAGTATTCCGAACATTAATGTGGCTGCATGTTGTTTTCCATGTTTAGCCTGAGCTCAGGTGGGGTGTGACCGTCCCCTTGCTGCGCATGAGGACGGGGCGGCAGAGCTGAAGATGAGCAGCGTGAACATTGAATTTGTCTTATCGTGCTAAGATTTATGGTGTTTGCTGTCTTGTATCCTAGCCTCATTTAAAGTACACACTTAGGCATGGCTTGTTGATACAAAGCATGCCAAATCTCCGTCGCTGAATTTATGGGCAGACAAAGGGCCAAAGTCCTGTCTTGGCTCCTGTGTAGGATTTTCCTTTAATAAGGCTGGTGGAGCAACGGCTTATCGGGACTTTGGGGCCAGATCCTCTCCTAGAATAAATAAAGCTAAGCTCATTTACAGCAATTGCGCATTAATCTCTATAAGACTTTTCTGAAGATACATTGCAGTGAATGTAACGAGGAAGAGAGCTCATTATTTTCCAAGAGAAGTGACAGATGAGAGTGCGTTTCCACTGCACAATTACCATCGCTCTTTCTTTTTAATCACATCACTGAAAATGTCTAGTGGCCACTGCAATGGCAGTATTTGTGAATGGAAGCTGGATGTATTCAAAACAGTATGAGTTGGGCAGTTTTCCTTTCTTACAGTAAATCTTGCCAAATACCTAATTTTCAAAGATTGGACTCTTGAAGCGCAGAGCTGGGGGTATGATTGGCTGGAGGACATTCACGGCTCGGTAATGAAACACTGATGTGTAAAATGGTAATTGATCCCGGGAGCACCACGAGCGCTGAGCCAAATCACATTATGTGTAGATTCCAGCGCGGCAACAGAAACTAAATGTTGGCGCAGAGGGTTAAACATGGAATTAACTAACCACGTTCTGCAGAGGCGGTACTGAAATGGAATAGTGTCCAAAATTTTTGGGGCCATTTGATAGAGATTTGCTGTGCAGGTGTAACCTCTATGCATTTGTTTCACAGATGCAGCTAGAGGTGGTTGCTTCCTTAGAAAGGACTGCTGTGATTTATCCCTAATGCTAAGCCTGGCCAGTCCCAAAAAGTCGCTTCAGAAGCTAATGGTATTTTTGATGCAACTATAGATGTTACGTTAGTTGTGCAGATCCTTTTGAGCATTTTATTTTCTGTGGAAAACTTACTTTTCTGCGTCAGAAAGGCTGCTGCTGCACTTTTGCAGTTCCGAAATAATAAAATAAAAATAATCCCCACCCTGCTGCTGTTTTTAGACATTTGCCTTTGGCCTGTATGACTTGTCCCTCCACGAAGGTCTAACAAAACTGGTTCTGTGTGGGTCGTTAAGCAAGAAAGACACGGCAGTTGTGGCGGTGGATTTCGTGCCCCTAGGTAGACCGTGGGGCTGTGCTGGAGCTCTTCGGCAGCGTCAGATCTACCTGGAGCAGTGGCAGCTCTCTGCTCTCATGGGCTGCTGCAATTGCAAGTTTGGGACTTTCCATGTTTGTTGACACGTTTGGAGACTGTCCAGGGTCCCTTCTGCTGCATGGGGAGTGGAAACGTCCCTTGAAAAGACTCCTTTTCTTTTCTTTTCTTTTCTTTTCTTTTCTTTTCTTTTCTTTTCTTTTCTTTTCTTTTCTTTTCTTTTCTCGGGGTGGAGGGTAGCATTTGTGGCGTTTACATGGATGCATCTAAACTCTACATGTCTTAATCGTCGTACAGAGGCTTGTAGGCGAGTGTGCTCACCACAGACTGGACCCCACCATACCTCTGCCATATTCCCCGTCTGGTGTGTGTGACCAGCGGTGCTTACAATATAGTTCTTCAGCTCTTCCAAAGCAGGAAAAGTCATCAGTGTGAGTGGGACAGACATGCTTCATCAAAAACTTGGAAAAGTTGAAGCTAGGGCAGTAGTCAGTCCCTGGTGCGGGAGGAAGCAGCGTGCCTGGGGCAGTTAGCTAATTAGCTAATCTTTGCTCCAGCAATTCTCTGGCCATTCTGGAGTTAAAAAAACCCAAAACAGCAGAGCAAAACTCTTTTGGCCTCAGGAGTGTTTAACTCAAGGTGGTCTTCTTGTAATGAGAATTTTGGAAAATGTGCAGGTAAATTGGTCAGGGTTTGGAGGGGTGAATTTGTTCCATACCCATAAAACAGTCAGTCCTGGTCTTTGTGTCCACTCCCCACCAGCCGGGGTCGTGTTATTGGCAGATGGGCAGTAAAAATTCCCCCTGGATCAAGTGCCAGACCATTTTCCAAGTTGCTGGGTAGTCTCCAAGATGGGCTGCAGGATCTTCTCCCCTTCATTTCTTTGCACAATTGCCTATTGTGTCTGAAAACAATTGCTCAGTTCTTCATCCTAACCATGGCAGGACTGTAAATTAGGCTACTTTTTTTCTTTTTTTTTTTTTTTTTTTTTTTTTTTTTTTTTTTTTTTTTTTTTTTAGCTTTTTTTTAGTCCTGCATGGCTGAATCTTAAATCTGGTGAAAGCTGGCTGTTCTGCAGGGTTGAGATCCTGCATTTGCATCTATGTTGGGTTTGGGAAATGCGAGTTGGCATGAGTTTGGGGAGGTCGGGTGGTGGGGTGGCAAAGGCACAATGGGGTGGCATGGACGTGCTCATCTGCTCCCTCAAGATCCGACAGACTCCAGCAGTGTGGGATGACAGCGAGGACGCTTGAGTCTTTGCACTTGCCCTTGCTAGAGTTTTCATGTACTTGTGGACATTTTGTGAAATTACAGGGTGGCGCTGCTGCGGGGTGTGTGTCTGTCCAGCAGGTGACACAACCCACAGATGCAGCATCCTGAGCTCCAGTCAGTTCGGATGGTAACACTAATATGCTTCTGCAAGGTGTCGCGGTGGTCTGAGTGTTGCCTGTATCTTTTCAGCCTAACCTCACAGGGAAACGGGGGTTTTAAATACACTGCAAGCAACCGCCATTGTCCTGTGAAGCTGTTTCATAATTGATATTTAGGAGTGCAGTTTGGAGCACAACATTTACCACCAGTGCAGTGGGTCTTCAGTTAATCAGCGTGCCTTCAGCGAGCCCTGGAAGACCACGAGCAGAGCCAGCGAGGACGCAAATTCAAGCCTGGCGTTGGCAGGCAGGTCGGGGAGCCGGGGCGCAGCTAGGTGGGCTGCTCAAGCTCTCATAGAGTCATGGAATCACTTGGGTTGGAAGAGACCTTCAAGATCATCGAGTCCAACCATAAACCTAACACTGCCAAAACCACCCCTAAACCATGTCCCTCAGCACCACGTCCACCCGTCTTTTGAATACCTCCAGGGATGGTGATTCCACCACCTCCCTGGGCAGCCTGTTCCAATGCTTGATAACCCTTTCTGTGAAGAAGTTTTTCCTAATATCCAATCTGAACCTCCCCTGGCACAACTTGAGGCCATTTCTTCTTGTCCTATGGCTTGTTACTTGGGAGAAGAGATTGACCCCACCTGGCTACAACCTCCTTTCAGGTAGCTGTAGAGAGTGATAAGGTCTCCCCTCAACCTTCTCTCTCCGGGCTGCAAGAGGATCACCACCCCCAGTACAAAATGCAGATGGCAAGGAATATTTTATTTGGTTTGATTCCTAATACCCCTGTATTTTCCATTACAGCTGTTGACTGTGTTTTTTTGCGTTACTTGGTTTTGACAAGAGTTCGCCAAACGAGTGTCTCACTGGCTCTCCCTTCCCCAGTCTTCCTCTCTACATCGCGCTTTTTGTGTTATAAACATCCCAGGATGATGTTTAAATCCAAATAAACAGAGTTGTCATGGCAATTAGGAGTAAATTCGGGAAGCGCTTTTGTTGTTCTTGTATTATGCCTTGTACGATGCCACGTTCATAGAAACTTCAGCTGTGGGTGGGATAATACAATTTTTTTTTAGAAGAAATAATGAAATCTGAGTTTGGTGGATAACCACCTAGTGGTGGTGGAGTAAAATCGTTGCACCTCATACTTTGAGCCTTTTGGTACCTTGCAGCCCCCGAGAGTTCTGGGTGCACTGTGCAGGGCAGGGTAGGATCTGAGGTTTCCTTGTACATTTGTTTTGGTGTTGAGTTTTGTTTTGTTTTTTTGTTTTGTTTTTTTTTTTTAGGGCGGGGGGCGTCCTCTCCAGGCTGTTGCCATTTGCTGTGTGATTTGTGGTGGGTTGCTTCTAGTCTCTCTGATGGACACTCAGTAAATGAGCAGAGAATTGCTGTTTTCTTCTCCTGACAGCGCTGTGGCGATCACCAGCTGACAGATGCTCACGAAGTTAGGTCAGTGGTGCTCCACTGCCAGATGATTGTACTTAAAAAAATATTTATAACTGGATAGAGCTTTTTTTTATTATTATTATTCTTTGGATATTGACTGATTGACTTCTAGCTGAAGCCAGTGCATTTTTTGAACAGATGAAAACCAGATTTTTTTGTGAGAATTCTTCTTTTGTCTGTTTGCTTTAAGAATGCTTTTAATACTTGGCTCAAAGGAATTTAATCTTTTTTTTTTTTTCTTCAGAAGATGATCATTTTATAGCATGTTGTACATTGAAGTTAATACAGGTATTCAGAGTGTATGAAAGGGTTTTTGTATATATGTTTTTAAGACAAAAATACCTTGCATGCCAACAATGCCATCAGCTCATTCTCTCCCTTTACTTTGTTCTCAGATCATTTCAGTTCTTTAATCTTTTACAGACATACTTTCTTCAAAGCAGGATTTTAAGTCTATGGTTTGTGTTATAGTTCTATTTTCTTGAACAAATCTTATCTCAGCACAAGTACATTAAATATAAACTAGGCAAATGCAAAGTATAATAAGTAATTATCAACAACTGTTTTAGTGCAGACATCATAGAAATAAGGTATGTTTGCATTTTAGAATGTCTCCTAGAATTTGAACATGGGCTAATTGCTGAAAGTATTGGAAGGATTTGAATATGGAGGAGAGAAGCACCGAATATGCAGCTAAATTGGGGAAAATGCAGAATAAAAACAGGTGTGGATATTGTCATCTCTTAGCAGCTTATCAGGGGCTTAATGCAGAAGTCACTTCAGGAAATTCGTCACATGGTACGGAAAAGGTCAGACTAGATAATTGCAGCGGTCTCTTCTGGACCTAAAATCTATGAATTGGGTAGCGCCAGCCATGCGTTTCCAGCAGTATAGGACCGAAATTGCGAAAAGGCCTGATTCTGAAGAGTTTGCAATCCAAACAAAATAGATACAGAATAAACAGGAAGTGCCACAGAACTCCAGAGAGGAAATGACTGGGATGTGGTTGTTTGTGAAAATGTAGTCTTTGAGAGAGAACGGTAGATTTATAACCTCTGGGCATCATGTAAGAAATGAGCGGAGAAGGGGCTTTGAATGGGCGGAATAGTGCGTAGAAGGAGAAAAAAGATGAAAGACGTTTTATACATTGAGAGAAGAGGGGAATGGGAAAAGACCACAAGGACGGGACAGTTGGTCTCCTTGCTAGTGGAGGGGAGAAAAATGAGTAAAGGCTGCTCGGACCTTTAAATAGGGCTGACTTGGTGTGGGCTTTCAAGGCAGGGCTGTTGAGTAAGAGTTATTTACACCTTGTACTACATCCTCCTGAAGGTATCTGTGGTCCCATGGTGTCTAGCAGCCAGGCTGGTGGTGGTGCTGAGCTTTGTTCTGCTCCTCCATTCAACCCAGCTCCCACGGGCAGGGTAAGTGTGGGCTCAGACACTGCAGGTCGAGGAGTCCTCTTCTCTGTTAGCAAGGGGAAAAGGTGGAAGGGGTAACCATGTGCCCTGGGAACAGAAGTGGGTTAGGGACTGGCATTTTAGCTGTTTTGAGCCTGAGCATCACATTGTGGCCACAAACTTAGGCAGTGGCAACCGACTCTAGGAATCCCGATCCAAAACAATTACATCTCAGTCCCTTTTAATATTAAGGATGTAAACTAAAGGAAAATAGGTGCCCTCTCCTGAGTGATGAAAGATCTATTACAACAGCTGTGAAGTGTGAGCAGTGCATTTAATGCTGGCATGCCTTCTGCCTCTTGCCAGCATGTGCTGCCACAGGTATGCGAGAATAGGGACCTGCTTTGTAGGTGCAGTCATGGGTTTGTGTGCGAAGATCAGACCCATGTGCATGACCAGGTGGGAACTTAACAGGGATCACTTGCCTCACTGAGACCTCTGGACAGAATTACTGTCTGAATAATAGACCGTTACAGTCGGTGTTGTTCTGTTTAAAGTATCTTTTAAACAGCAGGGATTCCACATGATAGATTCTTTTTTCCATGTGCATTGAAAGCATTTTAAAACCAGTTTTAAAAATCGTCCATATTAGTCTTAACTGTATGGATGCGTTTTAAGAAAGTATTGAGAGCAGAGAAAGGAGACTTTGGGAGCATGCCATTTGCTGCCTCCCATCAAATGCCAAAATTTGTTAGCAGATGAGGCTTTTGGATATCTTCTCAGCGGTCAGGGGGTTCAGACTGGTTTCTGCCTTACGACGCAGGATGTGAGATTCCTCTGGGTGCTGTAAATCTTTTACAATTGCAGAGGGATGGATTGCTTTAACTGGAAGAGGTGAGCAGTGATACAGGCATGCCTCCTCCTTTCTCCTCGGGGCATCGAAGACCGGCATGCTGTGGGTGATATGTAGAGATGGAAGAAATTGCAGGGATGGCCAGGAGCAGGTAGGCATGAGCTCTGTGACGGTGATGGGAGGCTGGTGAGACCTCCATGTGGTGATGGCCAGAAGATAATTTTCAGACAGCACAGCAGTGAGGATGTTGGGCCACTTAGCAAATATTAATGAGAAGCCACTCTAAAAAAATGTATGTGTGTGTGTATGGGCAGGGGAGGTTTAGGTGAGTAGCTCCTGAGGATGGTGTCATGCGTCTCCAGTAACAGTCTCCAGTTGAGGTGAGTCATTGGGATCAAAAAATCACACGATCTGTGCTGTGACTTTTTGACTGCTCTCCTCTTCTGCGCTGTGTTGACAGAATGAGAGGGACCGTATCCACGTAGTATTTATTTGCTTGTTGAGCTGTACCAAAATTGATTAAATTCCAGCCATTATTGATCATAAGTACTAAATAATTTTCTCAGATCTTTTTTTCATCTAGTCAAAGAAACTAAATACTGGGTTATTCATGTTTTTTTCTCCTCATTGCAGTGGAGAGTACGATTATCTAGTATCTGCTGATCTTTTAAGTCCTGCACTCTGAAAGACCTCACAGTTGAAGTGCTAACGGGGTCTTAACCCAGAATATGGGATCAAAGTCCCATTGTGTTGCTCCGTTGTGCGAGCCAGGGGAACCTGTGTTTCTGTGAGACCTGGGGCAAGTACATGGTGCAGATGCTGCTGACGGTGAGAGCGGCGGGGGATCCCCTTCTCCTCTGGCTGCTGGCTGCTTGGCAGAAGAAGTAGAAGTCAAGGCGTAAGCTAAAGCAGGGACTAAATTGTCTTCCAGGCAAGAAGACCGTTGGCCTGGTTATCGATCCTTAGCTAAAGGGAGAGCGTTCATCTTTTATTGGCGAGGCAGAAGTCCCATGAAACTGGTCAGATCAATCCATCTGCTTTTTGCTAGAAAAGCAGAATTCAAATGAGAATCGTTATCTGCATGGTTTGTATATTTAGAGGTTGCATTAATTATCCTCGTTAGCTTTGTTTCTTAAAAGAAATGCTCTTGATCTTATCCCTTGTGCCAGAAATACAGTCTGGTACGAGTCTGTGAAAATAAATAACACACTGATAAGGTTCAGGCAACAACTTCTGAGTACGCTGGTTTGGCAGCATCTGTCACCGTGACCATTCCTGTCTCGCCTGGTTGGGATCCTTCAGATGATCTTTCTTGGACTTCAGCTGGTAAGGAGCTACCATTTTAAAAAGCAGTCCACATGATTAAGAGGTATTGCTCTCCCTGATAATATTCAGTGCAGCTTACACTTGTCAGACACTGGAATCTATTTACTGAATTCTTTTCAGAAAAGTCATTTTTGGCACTTTGCAAAGTTTCCTTCCATGTGTCCTCACTGGTTGAATGCTAATTTATTCCGAAAGGCTCAGCTCCAGATACACGAGACAGTATTTTCAGTGTTTCCTACTGTCTGGACAGCACTGTGTTTGGAGAATTCATGCCTCCTCTCTCCTTCGTGTCCTTAATTTCCTTTGGCAAATGTGTGATGTTGTGACACAGACAGTCTATACACTTACATTAAATGACATTTTCTTGTGGTGGGAAAATGGACCTCCATTGATAACCTTTCCATTGGGAAACACCCGATAAGCCTATTGTATCAATATAATAAATACAGTCAAAGTGCCTTTGACAAATGTCATCTCTGAATTTTCTCGTCCTTACTGATTCCTCTAGCCTGGAGGATAGAGTGAGTTAGCTGATCTAAGCTGAATTGTCCTAAATATCCTAATTATTTCTCATGTCTGAACCAGTAGTGGAAACAGAGGAAAATTGTAAGGAGAAAGAGCTAGAAATTATAGGGTATGCAAAAAGACAGATTATCAGGTCTGAAGGGCAGTTGTTTCCATTTAGTCTGACCTTGTGTATAAAAAGAAGCTGTAGACCTTCCTGAATGACGTTTGAAACATGTAATCACTTAGTCCAAGCTTTGGGGTAGGATTTTGTTCTCCCTTAGTTGAAACACGATAAGCAGCTCAGATACCCATCTGTGTGGCTCTCAGCATCACAGTGCCTGATCGTTCATGGCGGATTAACGAGATGTAAAAACTAAACTACGGAGTTCTTTTGATCTCCTCTGCAGTCTAGGAAATAAGACAGAGTGTCCTCTGCTCCCCTGCCCGTAGAAACTGCATAGTTTGAGCAAAAGTCATGTTAAAACATGTGTAAGCACCGGAAAGGGCTTATATGCTCTGCCTGTACAGAGCTCTGTCCTGTCCTAACAGCAGGCATGCTTTCCAGTATAGCTTACTCCTATAGCCTGGATTCAGTCTGTCTTTTCCGGGGCATCTCAGCTGCTTTGCAGCACATGCTGGGTGCTGGTGCCCTCATGGTTGGGTCGGGAAGCTCGGTGCTGATCTCATGCCTGAACCTGCTGTTGTAATTCACGAACAGCATGTTCTTAGACCTAATTTCCCGCAGGTCTGATCGGTGAGGTGATCTCTGGGTGTGCCCACCAGCCATGCACGTATGCACAACAGGGACTGTGTGCAGGTGAGCTCTTGTGGCCACTTGTTAATTAAAAAAAAAAAAGAAAAAAAAATGGTTGGAGGAGGTCACACCTTGCTTTCTGTGTAGTAGCTCTGTTGTTGAGACACATGCTCATGGACAATTGCACGGGAGGATGTTGTTAAAGCCTGAATCCAAATGTTTTCGCTTTCATAGAGCAGGTTTTGCTTTTTACAAGAGGGAAGCTGTATGCATCCTGTTAATTAGCTGTTGATGTTCCTTTGTTGCATCTGATCTGACTCATGCCTCCTCAGCACACATTGAGACCTTTGGCAATAAAGGTTTTCTTGGTAAAGACAAGATCTTATTTCTTGGGAATTGGGTCATTTCAGATGAGTTAGGAGAGGACGCAAACCAGAGCTTTTGAATTTTAAGGAACTCCTCCAAAGTTGTCTTGTTTTCCACTGAGTGATGTCGTACCCAGCTAACATGTTACTAAATCTGTCTTTTGGGTTTGGTAATCCTTGTGAGATCCTACTAGTCAACCAGGTTTGAGTTTGAAGAAAAACAGGCAATTAAGTGGGGAGGCACTGGTTTCACCTGCCTACCACAAAGAGCCGGTTGATGTCCTCTCGGTAAATTACAGCTTGCAGGAGGCAGTGATTCATCTTTGCAAGCACAACAAGTGGGAGAACACTTCTCTGGCGAAAGCCGTATTCAGGCCTGTTCGCACACTTACTGTTTTCCTGTAGGAACGGATTAGCACGTGGTGTGTGTCCTGAAGCCTCCAGAGAACCCTTTGAGAGGGAAACAGGAATGTCATGTTTCTCCTCCCTTTCCCTTGGTTGTGGCCGTGTTTTCTCACCCTACCCTTGTGCTGCCGCCAGTGTTTGTGTGGGCGCACAGTCAAACAGGTCAAGGGTGCGATGCCATGGAAAACAAATCCTCTGTGCTATGCTCCCAGGTTGTTTTTTCATAGAACAGCCCGGGCTGGAAGGGACCTTTGGGCTGGAAGATCATCTGGTCCAACCTTTTGTAGGAAAGGGAGCCTAGGTGAGATTGTCTAGCACCCTGCCCAGTCACATCTTGAAAACCTCCAGCGATGGGGACTCCACTGTGTCCCTGGGGAGGACGTGGTTTTTAATTGCATCACTTCCCTGGTTGGCTGATGGACCAGCTACGTGTATCCTGGTCCTGGCAGCGTGGATGAGAGTGCGCAAGCATGTAGGCATGGCACCGTGGTAGCACTCATGGAGGTTGTCCCAACCCTGCGTCTGCTCTCAGCTCGTCCGTGGATTTGCTGTATGGCCTCAGGCGGGTACTTTAATCCCATTGCAGGTTTCTCCATAGCACAGCAGGGATAATGCCGGTGACCTGTGTGGTGCACGGGGATGCATCAAGCTTTAGGTAATCCAGTTTAGTATCTGTATTAATAAGGGTTGTCAGCTGAGCCCAATTTGTCAGCGAAGTACTTGTTTGTCATCTCCTTGTGGCTCCGGGGCCATCAGGGAGCCCGTGTACGTGTGGAATAAACAATCACGTCGCTTCCCAGTGTAGAGACTGGTGATCCCAGTATAGGGACATAGAGCAGCCTGGGCTGTGAGTTACATATGCCCCTGTGGGGGACCTGAGGCATGGGCTGGTCTGAATGGTGTGCGCTAGTGAGAAGGACATCACAGAACTCCTGTGTGACCGTGAAAGTAAGTGTGGCTGTTGTGAAAATAGCTACAACAGATTGGATTAAATTTGAGAGGAAGCGGCTCTTATTCCCTGCTGACTGATGAGCAAAGTGAATTTTGGCCTGTGAATATCGTGATGTGATTTATTAGTAATCACTTCCATAGTGTTTCTCATCTATAGATCTTAAGTGGCAATTAGTATGAAGGCAAGAAAGTATTATTCTTATTTTATTGAGGCACAAAGACATCAAATGACCTGCTGCAGGGCATTTCATGAGTCAGTGGTAGGGTTGGGCATAATGCCTGCTTTGAGGAGGATAGTATTTGTACGATTGGTTTGTGTCTGCCAGTGCCAGTTGTGTATGTGATTTGGGTAGTAATTGTGAACATGACTTGAAATTTTATGGAGTTGTTCACTAATGGTGGGTCGGAGTGTTGCCAGGACTTGCTGACAGTAGAGGCTAATTCATGCTAATCTGTAGACTTGGTATAGTTTAATCCAATTCATTTTGAGTGATGTGTTTTAAATTCCAGTGCCCGTCTCCATCGCTCTATTTAACAAATAGATACCTGCACGTTAAAATGGGAAATATGAAAACCCCTTCAACCCTAAACAGCTCTGTATATGTCCTAGCTGTTGCTAAAGTAGTCTGCTGCCTTCTCAAAGCACACAGCTTATACTGGAGCTGGTTTCCCTCCTTGTCCAATTAAGGTGGATAATTAGATCTCCTTTTTTAGCCATAGCCTGCATTTTTAATCCTGTAACTGAGCTTGGCCTGCCAGAGGAAGTTCTCTGCATTTCTCAGCACAGCGGATCCCCAGTAAACATGGCATTAAATCCAATCCCATGCTGCTTCTCTGTATTAATCTGTTTTTTCTTGATCTGGTACTTTTATGCTGGGTGTTCCCTGTACTAATGGTTATTTTATTTAAATGCCAGATGCACTGCGATTATACGTTTAGCTCAAAGTACAGGGAGGGGTTTTTTAAGTGTTAGATTTAGTTACATGTACTTGATATTTAGAGTACGAGCACAAAGCGTGTTTTGACTGAAGCTGCCTAGACCCAATTTGACAGTCAAATAAAAAGCTGGATGTTTTGGGGGTGAAATGGCAACATCTCCTCAGCAATACTAATCAGTTCCGCGCTTCTGCATTCATTGCATGTCCTTTGTTGGGTGGTGGAGGCTTTTAAACCAGCCATTGCGTCTTACCTGAGGGATGTTTTGCAGTTGCTGCCTGTAGGTGCTGGGGATGACGTGACAAGGAGCCGAGCTGCAGAAGTTCCACCTCTGTGGGGCCTTTCATGGTGCTGCTCGATGACTTTAATCCACCAAACAAAATTTGAAGGCACTACCAATAATCCTTCACTGCAGGGGTAAAGAAATTACATGTATGTTTTTCCACTTGAATGCTTATACAGAAATGGGGAAGAGCGAGGGCTCGTGAACAGTTTCCTTCTCCGTACCTGTCGCATCTCCTTCTGGAAGTTGCTTTTAGAACAAAATTGCTCTTTACTAGTTTCATTTTCAGCTGAATTTGCTGTGTGAGAGGGGCAAAGCTGTACACAAGAGACTAGTTAAATGGAGATGTGCAAGAAAACCCATGCAATATTTGGATTGCTTTCTAACGCTTGAAAATGAAGGCTCAGATTCCTTAGTTCTTACTCCAGCTCTTTGCTCAGGTCAAACCGAGGCCATGAATAAATGATGCTGGTAGGATTTTTCCATGTCTGTACGAAAAAGACAGCGCTGCCAGGAGAGCACGTTTTTGAGCAGCGGTGGTTCATTGTCTAGTGTTGGATTGTTAGGTATGACCTCCAGCGTTTAAGTTGTTCCTGGAGCATCTAGAGACCCCGTCTGGAGTTCCTGTTATTTGTGCTGCAAAAATGCTTTGGCAGATGTGTGAATCCTCGCATTAAAAAGGGGGGAGATCTGTCTGTGGGCAGGTATTGCTGGTCACTAGGACTGGGTCTGTGCCTGCCTGGATCACCTTGTACTTCCAGTTCGATGCGGATCAGGCATGGGCATTTGTTAGACTAGCCAATGCACATACTTTATGCTGGATTCATACCCTATACAGAAGGACAAACGATACCTGACATACCTTGTGTTTCGCAGCATATAGCCNTTTTTTTTTTTTTGGCTTGTTTTTGGACATTAGCCTGGCAGGAGCCTCGGTTACTTGGCCTTTTGCATCGTGTGGTTGGCGCAATTTTAACCCCATTTTATGGGATCTACCGCTAGATTTCCTTTCTTGCTAAACTGTGGCTGGAAAGGCAGAGTAAACTATGCTGTGGGCAAGTCCATACATTTGTGGTTAGAGTGTACAAGCCAGCTTGGACATTTCAGCCTGCAATATAGGTGCATCTGCAGTCCTTGCATGGTAGTGTTCCCAGCTCCCATTTGTGTCATCGGGAGCCTTTTTGCCATGCCAGTATGACAGTGGCTGTGATGTATGGGGTTTGTGAATGTTTGTTAGGTCTCATTGATTACTGTCTGTTCGGAAGACAGATTATTAGTTATCACAACAAATTGCTAGAGAGGGGGTGTGTGTAGGGAGTGGTGCTAGTATCATCTGCTATCACATCTGGAAGAGATTCAACAAGGGATGCAGCTGCCTGCCATATTGTTAAGAGTGAGGTCGGGTCAACAGTACAGAGTGAGACTTCTTGTCCAGTAAAAGGAAAAAAAATGAGAGTTTAGAGAAAACAGAGAAGTACAAATAAGAAAGCCAAAAAGAAAAAAAAAATCCCCCGTTTTTAGGATGTTGTGCCAAATGGGCAGTGCTGTTAAAGTAAGAGTTGGCTCCCATGTCATGTGTATTGGGAGAGAGCTTTCAAACTGCATCGGTATCTCATGCTGTTTCTTTCCAGATTTTTTTTTTTTTTTTTTTTTAAGGAATGCTGTTTTCTCCCTCTCAACTTATTAACTGTTTTCTGTGAGCCTAAACCTCAGTGCAAACCAGTAGCTCAAAAAAAAAATCTTTGCCAAACCATACCTTGAAGGGATTGAATGCTGGGGATTAGTTTTTGCTTCCCACCTGTTGTGATTTCAGGGCTTCTGCGGGCTGGGGGTACAGCTTGGAGATAGGGTCATCCTCTAGCCGAGTGAAGCCCTGATGCCTGGTTATTCAGGCATACAGGGAGGAAGGCACTCCTTCATATCCAGGGATACAGGAGGAAGACTGGGAAAGCCTTGTCTGTATGTGGGCTGCTGCCGTCGTGCAGCACAGCTGTACCAGGCACTGCCTAGAAGTGACACTGCACCGATGAGGGATTATTTGGGTTATAAAAATGAAAATTTCTGGGGCTGGGCTGTACCATGGGGGAGAGAGAAGACAGGGAACCCCACAGGGGCTTTTTTGCCCTGTATTTTCTGCAAGAGAAAGGCAAACCCAAAGCATAGCTGGGACTAACAGGATCCTGAGATGAACTTTGCAGCTTTCCCCTACATCTGCGGCAAACTGACCAGAGCTCTGCTCTTGGATTTGCTTGAATTCAGGGTGTGTCATTGATTTGTTCTGGATGGTGGCAGTTTCTCTGACTTCACTGCAGTTTTTTAAAAAAATGAGGGGGGCGGAGGATTTTTTCATCTGTTGCAAAAATATGTTGACTATATCGTCACTGAATATCCTTCCCTGATTTTTGTTGAGGAGAAGGCTAATCCGACTTCTCATTAATTCAGGCACTTGTAACTTGCTCTCTTTTTATTCCTTCACGAAGAATTTTCAAGTTCTGATTTTACAGAATTAGAGATAAAAATTAGTTCTAATATTTAGAAATTGGAGGTAATTTTGCAGAATTAGACATAAAAATCAGTTCTAATTTTTAGAACTAAAATCCTACCGCTTCAGTTACACAGGTGCTGGCCGTGTTGTGCTACAAAGAAAATACAAGAATTTGAGCGTGTCCCTGTAGTTACCAAACGTTTACCGTTGCGGATAAAATTGAAGGGAGGAGGAAAAGCCAGACCGAGCTGAGGATGATCAAAAGTCCAAAAGGTCTCAGAAGCCCGTGTGCCTGGGAGAGTTTAAAAATGGGACACCAATGTCAAAGTCACTTTGGTGCTTTCAGATGTGCCATCCCCAGAGTTCAAAGGACCCTGGAGCCGCAGATGAAGCAGGCTGAACCTGAGAATGGCGTGGGTTGGGAGCAGTTTATAGCCACAAATTGTCACTGAATTTTCTTCCGTTATTGTCATGCAATTAAAGTCACGACCTGTGAGCTAAAAGATGAGGGTTTTGATTGGATTTTGGGGTCTGTAATCGCTGCTGTGATGTTGCTGCCTGGAGGCAGGGACTCGCAAACCTGTCTTTCCAATAGGAGGATTATAGCTGAGGAGGGAGTGCTGGGTTTAAAGAAAGAAAAGTTTAAAGCTGTCATATAGTGGTTTCCACTCAGATGAGAAAGCCGAGGATTATAAAGCTTTTGTAAAAAATACCAAAAAAAAAAAGAAAGAAGCATTGTTAGAGGACTGACAATGGAAAAGTTGCTCTCGGGGGAAAAAAGGCTCCTGGGACTTGCATTGTGAAAGGACGGTTCCCCACAAGGACAGGGTGAAGCGAGCTCCCGAAAGGCACGGCGGGCAGCTCTCAGCGCTGTGCATCTCTGAAATTTTGCTCCTGGGGGAGGTTTTCTCACCCAGACAGACGGGTGGCTGAGTTGCTGTGGTGCGGAGCTGCTCTCGGGAGCCCCTGCAGCCGCGGAGCCCCTGTGGGCTCAGTCTGAGACTGGGGACTTTGTGCACTTTGTGGGTTGGGATTTTTGTCATTCCTTGTGTTTTGGACCCTCGTGCTTTATGCAAAAAAGTCTCTCTGTCCTTGTCGAGGCGTGGAGGTAGTTTTTGCAGCCGGAGGGGAGGCCCAGCTGCCTTGAAGTGGGTCCTGGGGACAGGGGACTTGTGGCTGAAGGAGAAAAGCGAGAAAATGAGTTGGAGAATATGGAAACTTGGAGGCATTTGAAGGATGAGGTGAAATAACTCTCTCTATATTCCCCCGATGCTGCCTTAATCAATCCGGTTGGGAAGGGATTGCTGGGATGCTCATTTCAGACCCTTTCTGTGCCCCTGTGCATTGAACTTGGTGTGCTGTAAGATGCTGGCCAAGGAGCAGGGTGCTCAGTTGAAACAGGGAAACCCAGATTTGTTTCCTTGCCCTTTTGAGGCTTTTTTTGTGTGATTTATCCAGCATCATTTGGGGCCTGACTTTCTAAAATTCAATGGTATTGAGGCGTCTGAAGGTTTTTCACTGTTGCACTCCTTTGCGTCTCTCTGGCCTGAGTAACCTTGTGTTTGACTTGGATCAAAACGTGGAGCAGAATCAGAGGCTCCGGTACTCCCTGGTAAGGAACGATGTATTTAGTCGTAGTAACTGTAAAACATCTTTATTTTGTGATTAAATTTGATTTCTGTTTATGGCAGGATTTTAAAATACCAACTTGATGAAAACGGCTTCTTTCAGGAGCGTGTGTGCCTGGGGACATAAGGATTTAAGGATGCCTGTAGAGCATTGTGAACTGGGAGGGTAACGGCTGTAAGTACTAATTGTTACAGAAGGAAATGTTTTTTCACTAATTGACAGAAGTGGGTTTAACAAGATAAAGCTGGGCTACTGCAGAGCACGTGTGAGGCCGAGTGATAAACTCTGGCGTAAAACACACGCATACACGTGCACATCTGGTTTTGAGATGCGAAACTGGAAGTTGATGCTTTGCTAAATTTTTTTTCCCAGTGCTAATTGAATTACTTGGGGATGGTGGACACCTGTGGAAGGACTGTGGAGGAGAAGAGCAGCGTGGCTCAGTGACCTGAGCTGGCTGGCATTGCCAGGCACTGGTATTTGTGAAGAAGCTGGAGTTACTGGGAGTTTGTGGAGGCTGTGCTAAGCACAGCTGGGGGACCAGGTGAGCATGGGGATCCTGCCTCGCCAACAGCCGTGGGGACCTGCAGGATGCTCTCTTGAGTTCACGTGGGCCAAGTAACAGTGTAGGTTGCCAAAATCCTTGAGGATGCAGGAATGGTTCAGTTGGTACCTGCCTTCATGCTGCTGGCAAGGAAGCAGCAACGTTGACCCAGGAAAACCCAAACCCTATGCTTTGCTTCAAACCAAGGACCACCACACTGCAGCTGGCTGTGGGCTTTTTACTTTGTATTCAGCTTTTAAAATTCCAGTGCTTTGGACAGAAATATTATAGTGTGAGTCTGTATCTCCAAGGACATTAGTCTGTTGAGACACTTGGCAGGAGGGCAGAATATCTGAATGTGGAGTAACTTGCTTTTTCATTTTATAAACCCTTATGTAAACACATTGTTTGGGTCGATTGTTTAACTTTTCTCTCTGTGGTTTGAAAAACAACAACCAAAAAAAAAAGCCCAAAAGGAAAAAGAAACAAAACACTAGTTACTTTCCTCGTGTGTCCCTGTAATGCTTTCCAAATGTAAAAGCCTCTTAAAATACGGAAAAGCTGCAATACCATTTATACTGCCTTTATGGAAAGACTGATCAAAGGAGCACAACTGTGCTTGGCTTTATTTGGCGCCAATGACTGTATTAATGTCAGGATGATTATTATTTTACTGAATTCAAAAGTTGTGGGCTCGGCAAAGCATAAAGTCGGCTAAGGCTCTGGTGTGTGCTTGATTTATATCGTATTATGTGCTGCACCATCACAACATGTTTTGTGCTCTGATGGCTGCATTTCTTTGTCGGTCATTTGGAAAGTCTACTTTGTTTTTGGGGCTTGCCTGTCTTATTTTTCCTTTATTCTTCCTTTTTTTTTTTTTTTTTTAAACCCTGCTCGAGGGTGTTGGGAGTCAGGAAGGTTTGACCTTGCTGGGAATGCCTGAGTTTTCCTCCATGGAGGAGGAGAGCTAATCCCAGCTGCATTCAGCTGAGCAGCCAATGCTCCCGGCACACAGGTGGAAAAGGGTTAAAGGACGTTGATGTGCCCTGACTCATGATGCCCAGCTGCTCCGGTCAAGCATCGTTCTTGGCCACTAACAGGGCTGTGAAGAGGCCAAGTGAAAACAGACCCAAGAAGAAGCCTCAGCAGATGAGATGTGGGCAGTTTCTGCCGTTTCCCTTACAGGCATGATACGTTATAGCAGAGGGGTTTGATGTTGTTGTACTCGTGTGGGGCAGAGCGTGGGGCAGCACCCCTCTGCCTGGGGGTGGGGGGAGAAGAGGGCGCAGCGAGTGTGCTCGGATGGATGATTTAAAGGGTTAATATTAAAACGGTAGTATGCCAACAAACTGCTCAGCTGGTTAAAGCCTGACTTTTAAGGGGCCGATCGGATCAGATCCCAGACCAGAAATCTCACTAAAAAGCTTTACAGGGGTTTTTATGAGGGCTGTTGTCTCCCTGCCTGCGCACGGGGTAGGAACACGGCTTTTGTTCTCTGCTTCGAGCAGCGGCTGTGGATGGGGACGGGTGACACGGTCCAGCTCTGAATATTGCTGGCGTGGGACAGCAGTCATTTGACATGGCATAGTTCAGCAGTTTGTTGTTGAGATTTCTCCTTTTGTAACTGCTAGTCACGTTGGCGGTGAAAGCAGTGCTGCTTTTAAAGCAGAAAAAAGCAATTCTTATGTGCTAGGCGAGTTTGAAATAGTTGGGTTTTCCCACGTTCTCTGGACTTTCAAGGTTGGCTGTGATTTCCCTCCCCCTGGATGGCCACATTTCTCACTTTATGAATCAGGGATTGTTTTTACTACCCTCATTTGGTTACTGGGGAGGGGGTGGGGGGTGTCCTCTCTTTTTTTTATTTTATTTTTTATTTATTTATTTTTATTTTTTAATTCCTCCACTGTCTTTTGCCTAGTTGCAGTGTGACCTTACCACCTGCTTGGAAGTAAAGATGATGATGTGAGCCTGAAAATAACAGGTGATGGATTCTTTCCGAGTCCCCTTGTGTAGAGGCAGGTTTGGGCAGCAGTGGGCATGGTGGGTCTCCTGCCTGTAGGCAGCGTGGGCTGCTTTGTGGACCTCTCCTGCACTGCTGCTCCTGGCTTTGGTGAGGGCAGAGCCTGCTTAATCCACAGCCTGCCAGGTGATCTGGATGATGCTTAAGAGCTTCTCATTTCCCAAACACTGAGAAGGTTGGTGTGAGCAAAACTGGCAGGTATTTCCAGTAGTGCTTCACCTAGCGTGTGGGATCTGCGGGTTTTCCCATTGCTCGCTCAGGAACAGAGCTGGTCGTTGGGACCCCAGCGGAGCTGCAGGTGTCCCGACATTTTCTATGTCACATCTCTGCAGTGGCTCTTCAGGAGCAGAGCTCTTCACAGTGTCGTATTCTGGGAGCAGCAGCTCCTGGCGCTCCTCGGGCAGCGTCAAATCTGGAAGCTGGAGCTGAATTTCAGGGATGCCGCTGCCTCCTCCTTGCAGTGCTTGGTGTTAAGAGATTAAGTCACTGCCCGTGCCGTGAGGTCGTGATGTGGATTAATTTATTTCGCATTGAACTCATTAAGTGCTCGCTGTCATGCATATTTTAGACTAGCAGTGAGAAACCTGGGTGCCAAGGATGTGTTAGCAGACATCAAGTCATGTGTAACAGGGTACGACGGGATGAGCAGGGAGACCCTTGCTGGCTCCTGACTTGCATTCGAGTTCCCACTGCAGGCTTCACCGCTCATTCGGGGATGAAATGCAGGGTCTGGCACACAAGTCTGCAGGGGTGGTTGACCCCTCTTGGAGGTGTCATGGATGATATAGAGCAAGCATTCAACTGCAGTCATCATTTCCATAGGTTAAGGACCTCCTTTTCGAATCCTTTGTGATGGGGTCAGCGAATGTTCTGAAGAAATTAGTAAACTGAGTAAATTATTAAGTCAGTAAATCTAATAGGGATTTAGGGTCTGCCCTCCCTCCACTGAGTTTGAGTAATGATGATTATATATGAGTTTAAACTGCCAAGTTTGGCCTTGTGTCCAGACTGCTACTTCAAGCCTCATGTCCTGGCTTTTAGCTTCTGGTCCGGATCCAATACATTAGGATTAATATATGTATATTGGCGAGGCTAAATAGACCTTAAAATATGGTAGATATTAGCGAGATATTGGTGTGTTCTGTTAACAGCTCTGTTTCATATATATGCCTAGAGGTCTCAATTTTTTGACAAAGCTTAATAAACCAGAGGAGGTAACAAGCTTTTGTGTGCAGTGAATGACTTTTGTGACCCATTCCAGAGAGGGTTCGAAGTTTGTGCTGGGGTCTACTGGGCAGCACTGCTGTGGCCCCATCTCTGCCTTCGTATCCGAAGAACTGACTTAGGAGGGTACAGAGGGAAAGTAAGAAGAATGTATAAACTAAGTTGAAACGTGAAACCAAAACGGCACAAAATAAATGAGTAAATTTGGTGTGATAACTGTTTTGTCTATAGGAGTTCACGTAATTGGTAGTTCAGCTGGCTGTTGCTTCACCGAAGGCAAGGCTCTTTAGGTGGTAAATTTGTCCCCAGTCCCTCCAGGGTTTATGTCTTTTTTTATTTCTCAAACGGTGAAAGTAATCCCTCTTGCAAGCTGAATTTTGTCTATGGCAACTCTTCTAAGGCATCGACTTTGAGCATTGTCCAAAGCTAATTAAATCAAAGAGTATTGATCAAATAGTTGGCTTCATGGTTTGGATTTGTGTTCTCCTCGCTTGAACAAGGAGCTGCCTCACTTCCCCAACGTCTGCTTATGTGTTTAGGAGAAATAGAGAAGGAAGGAAGAACTTGTGCCTCTCTTCCCCTGCAAAAAATGTGAAAATGCAGGGGAGGTCAAGGGGGGAAAGAAATTTGGAGAGGATGCGTAACCTCTAAACTGGAAGATAGGTTTGGATTTTCAAGGGGCAGGAACATCTGGAGAGCTGACAGCATCTTCCCCTGCTGTTTGCCAGCACATTTGTATAGGGTCCTTGCCAAAAACTTCCCCAAAGTGAGGAGCTTTAGTCAGAGTCACTACAAGGAGGGCTTTGTAAGGACAGTGCTGCCCCTTGTCCCCTCTTGCTTTCTGGTGACACCGGCAGCTTAGTCCAGTTCTGTTTTCGGGAACATGTAGTGTCTTGCATGAAAAGTGCTGTAACTGCATTAGTGGGGTAATTTTGCTTGGTCAAACAAAATGTGAGTTTGCAAACAACATAATGAGACGACAAATCTGGTACTGGCTCAGACTCATCGAGGTGATAAAAGGCTCTGTGTTTTACTGCCTGAAGTGTACACATTTTATATATGCAAAGGATAGGTGCAAAATCCAGTAGGATACAACAGATTTAGTCAATCTTTTGGAGTTTGGTAACCATTTTGTTGGATTTTTAACTATCCTATAACTTTTATTAATATCTATATCAATGTCCTGCCTTAAATGCAAAGTCTTACATCCTCTAGTATCTTAGATTTAACAGCTATTCCGTTAAGCATCTCCAGACTCTGACCTGGCACCCGAACTCATAGGTAATCGAAAACAGTCCCCCCCAGCGCTTCTTAGAATTTTGTCCATTAATATTACATAGCGTTTGCTTTTAATATTTGTTACATATGTGTGGGCGCTGCAGTATCTCAAGTCATTTTTATGACTTCATCCTGGTCTAATGCATAAAACATATGGTACTTGTATGGCATCCATATGAGGAGAGTTTGTGCATTGTTTCTGTATGTGTTTCTATATTTGATCAGTGTGAGCACAGATACCCCAGCCAAAAAAAATTTGTTCATGGGAGAGTAAGTGCTACCATATTTCAGAGTAAAGGCTGTGGCAGGCTTATTACAGGGTTTTGCATGTAACTGATGAAGCTGTTAGTAGTGACTCAGCATCAAGATAGCACCAAATGAAAAGGAAGGGATCAACAGGTGCCCATCCTGGAGTTTGGGCATTTTTCTGGTTTTGTTTTTAACACTTCAGTCCTNAGAAATCTCACTAAAAAGCTTTACAGGGGTTTTTATGAGGGCTGTTGTCTCCCTGCCTGCGCACGGGGTAGGAACACGGCTTTTGTTCTCTGCTTCGAGCAGCGGCTGTGGATGGGGACGGGTGACACGGTCCAGCTCTGAATATTGCTGGCGTGGGACAGCAGTCATTTGACATGGCATAGTTCAGCAGTTTGTTGTTGAGATTTCTCCTTTTGTAACTGCTAGTCACGTTGGCGGTGAAAGCAGTGCTGCTTTTAAAGCAGAAAAAAGCAATTCTTATGTGCTAGGCGAGTTTGAAATAGTTGGGTTTTCCCACGTTCTCTGGACTTTCAAGGTTGGCTGTGATTTCCCTCCCCCTGGATGGCCACATTTCTCACTTTATGAATCAGGGATTGTTTTTACTACCCTCATTTGGTTACTGGGGAGGGGGTGGGGGGTGTCCTCTCTTTTTTTTATTTTATTTTTTATTTATTTATTTTTATTTTTTAATTCCTCCACTGTCTTTTGCCTAGTTGCAGTGTGACCTTACCACCTGCTTGGAAGTAAAGATGATGATGTGAGCCTGAAAATAACAGGTGATGGATTCTTTCCGAGTCCCCTTGTGTAGAGGCAGGTTTGGGCAGCAGTG
>VZSF01005585.1:206351-303750 GCA_013398295.1 Chionis minor | reverse complement strand
TGGGTGGGTGTGTTCATCATCGTCGTGGAAACGGGGCACAATTGGTGATTAAGGTGGATGTGGGTCTTTTGTTTCTGGGGTGCATGTGGCTACTGAAGTGTCTGTTACTGTTGTGTTCAATTTGTTGAGATTTTCTGCTGTGTGCAACATCCCTGAGCACAGCAAACGGAGGTGGTGTGTGTTGGCGCTTCTTATCTGAGTAAACGCCACCAAAGAGGGCCCACAAATTGGCTTTATCATTGAACACAAGGGCCTCCAAGTGTGTGTGCGTGGACATTTCTGTCTTCAAAAAAGTTGCCGTTGCGCTGAATTGCTTTAATTTTGGGGGGAAAGAAGGGGGGGAGGGATTTTTGGAGAGGGTGAGGGGTTGTCAGGGTTTTGCTGCTGGGAGATCTGGGTGTATTAGGACAGCCTTTGGGTTTGCTGTAGGGTTGCAGCGGCTGTTTTGGGAAGACTGAAAATAGCACTGCGTTAAAGTGCCCATGGCAGAGTTGCTTGGCATACACACGTACAGCTAATATTTCTCTGGCATTGCATGTGGGCTGTCTAACACTCTTCTGTGTTGCTAGAGGAGCAGAAATGTCCTGCCACAGGGATGTGATTCAGCCCCTTGGTTGTCCAATGAAGAAATTCTTGTCGCTAAACAAAAGGCTTTCATAAGGAACGTATAGATGCCCAAAGTCTGCATTTATGCTTCTCTCCGTGGGATGAGTGACCGCACTGGTTTTTAATAGAGCCCCTTTGGATTCGTGTGGCTGCTGCTCAGATTAAACTCTGATCTGGTGTGTGAAATAAGATGCAGTGGTGGTTGTGCTTTGCTGCTGCCGTGCTGCTTCCAGAGAGTTGCTGGATAAAGTCTGCTCCCGGCCTTTTCTGTGCAGGTAGCAGTTACAAAACACATTGTGGAGCATCCTCCTTTTGGTTTATACTGACTGCCTGCACATGTTGCTGCTTGTTATTTTTAAGCAGGCATCCAATACCTGCTGTCTTGATGGTGTTTCGTTTAATTGAACTTGGCCTTATGTGAGAACACGCTGATAAGTCCAATCAATACCTTCAGTGAAAGTTTAGTGGGGGAAGGGAAGGAAGTTAGCTATATGACATATTATAAGCTAATAACGAAGTAGTTCTGGTGATCTGTAATGGGAATTTTTAGTTTCTTCCCCCTCTGTTGGGACTTGCATCTTTTTTCCTGCAGTTGCTGCCAGGTTCTGCTGTGAAATTCAGAAATGTGATTTGTAACACCATTGGAGCAAGAGGTGGTGATTCCCTTGGGGAGGGAAGTGAGCTGGGAGGGCTGGAAGAGCTCATGGAAGAGCTGGGGTGCCGTGGGTGGGGCAGGCAATGGAGAAGGAGGAGGAGGAGGAGGAGGAGAGGGAGCTGGTTTGGAAGGAGCAGGAGCGGTGCTGAGCCCTCGGATGCATACCTGCTGGTCTCCGCTGTAAGTAAACCTGCACGTAAAGTGGATGAACGGAAGTCAAAAGGAGAAAGGAGATTTCTTTCCCTCTGATGCTGCTGCCTTTGATTTTTCTTTTAAGTAGCAAAGGCCTATCTGCCAAATAAACCCGCTCTGTAAGAAGCAGGGATGTACAGAAACTCTAGGAAATTAAAATTTGTGAGGCTTGCAGTCAGCTTCCTTGGGCTTTGCATATCTGTGGGGGTTTGTAAACTTTGTTTTGCTTGACAGGCTGTCTGCATCTACGAGGGAGGGTTTGCCTCTGGCTAGTTGTGCCCTTTGCACTGAATTAAGCACACCCGCCGCCCCGTCCTGTAAAAGTTGATCTGGAACAGCTCATCTGTAATAAAGCAACTATTTTTTTACCTTCTTTATTTTTTTTTTACTGCACTTTTTGTTATTGTTTTCAGTGTCTTGTGTGTCTGTCTTCCGTCCCCTCATGCTGTCTCTGGCTGTTGAATATTTAAAGTCTTGATCTGCACATGGGCTAAAAATTATTATTGCTTTGAACTTACAAATGAAGTAAGTGAATTCCCACATCCACCACAGGAAAGGAGAATATTCAGTTTGAAATATAATTTGGAGCCTATAGGAAAATGCATCTGACGAAGTTTGTGCTAGTTCTATAGCATCAGCTCTGTTATCGTCAAGAGAATTGCATGTAAGCTCTGTATTTTAATAGTAACTCAGCACGGCTAATTAGTTTGAAGGCTCTTTGAAGAAGCTGATGTAGTGACTAAGTAAGCTCTTATTTTTCAAAGCAACTCAAGGCACTCTTAATTTACAGAGCAGATAGTTGTAAAGCTGCCTTCGTTTTGCATGCTAGCAGCTAGCGTGAAGCCCGCGTGTGCTTGCCGTCAGGTTTACTCCAACGCTGTCTGTGAGGATTGGTGTTACTGTGCTCCAGGGAGGTTTCTGGGTCTTTGGCACAGTAGCACAGCATAAATTTGTGCCACTGGGCTTGATGTGTCCGGGAGGAGGATGTCATGTAATGAATGCTCCCGCACCACTGAAATCAGTGGCAGTGTTACCAATCTCTTCACTCTTTGCAGGCAGGTTCAATCCAATAATGAAGAGCGGCTTTGAGTTTCTAACCAGATGACACAGCTAATCCTGAAGCGTGTATAAAGCAGCCATAGTTATTAGGAGATTTGTGGCTTTGAAAGTTCGGATTCCCTTAGTGCAGTTTGTTAATGGCAAGGATTTGCGCTAAGTGAATAATAGATGAAAGTCATCAAAAAGCTTACAGGGGATTTCTTGTGACGTGGTGCTGGTCTGTCTCATGCCAGCGCTGGAGATTTCTGGGTGGAACCTAAAAATAAAAATTGAAAAAGGGGGGAGAGGGGGAAGGGTGTGGAGAGAAAAAAAAAAAAAAATTAAAAAGGCAGAAAAGGAGGACAATGGTTCCATATTTTGTGTTGCTCTGGGAAATTGAGTTGATGGTGTGACGTATGGGGACCTACAGCCACAGTGCAGAGCAACGCGTGGCTAATTCCTCTGGCTCTGGCTTTCTCCTGAGCTGGCAGTGCCCCGCAGCGAGCAGAGGCTTCGTAGCCCTGGGGGCTGTCGGGCGGAGGGGAAGGGGTGCCCACGGCTCGTGCAGCACCTCCTCGCCGTCCGGCACAGCTCTTGGCTGGGGCGCACGCTCCGCCTCGCTCCCGGAGGTGTCTTCACCTGCAGAGGCTGGAGGCTGCCAGCTCCCAGGACCGTGGCTGGCACCAAGCCTTTCTGCAAGCTGGGAGCTGCTGGGGGGCAACCTGAGGGGCTCTGTCATTTTAGGCGATGGGGCGGGATCCTTTCCCCGGTGAGCCCCTCCTGCAGGGCTGTCCCATCCTCGGCAGGAGGGTGCCCCAGCATTTGCGTGGGGGACTCCTCAACTGGGGCAGTGTGTGACAATGCAGACAAGCACTCTGACCTGCCGAGAACCCACCTGGAGTGTGGCGTCCAGATCTGGAGTCCCCAGCGTAAGAGGGGGACAGACCTGTTGGAGCAGGCCCAGAGGAGGGCCGCGAGGATGATCTGAGGGCTGGAGCCCCTCTGCTATGAGGACAGGCTGAGAGAGTTGGGGGTGTTCAGCCTGGAGAAGACACGGCTCTGGGGAGACCTTACAGCACCTTCCAGTACCTGAAGGGGGCCCAGAGGAAAGATGGGGAGGGACTCCTTGTCAGGGAGTGCAGTGATAGGACAAGGGGTGATGGCTTCATACCAGAAGAGGGTAGATTTAGATTAGATCTCAGGAAGAAATTCTTCACTGTGAAGGTGGTGAGACACTGGAACAGGTCTCCCAGAGAAGCTGTGGATGCCCCATCCCTGGAAGTGTTCAAGGCCAGGTGGGATGGGGCTTTGAGCAACCTGGTCTAGTGGGAGGTGTCCCTGCCCAGGGCAGAGGGGCTGGTACTAGATGATCTTTAAGATCTCTTCCAGCTCTAACCAACGTATGATTCAATGCCCTTGCCTTCTTTTGTGTCCTGACTGGTCATGGGGCTGGGCTACCTGTGGCCACCTTTTGGGTGGCAGCATCAGTCCCTGCCCAGAGGCCGGCAGGAAGCTCCCACCCTCATCCCACAGGGAAGATAAATCAACTAAAAACCCTCACTATTGTCACAGCGTGGTGGTGGTGTGAGGGTTCCCAGGGACATCCTTAGGCAGAAGCATTGTGGGGCAGTACTCCAATGTAGGATGAAGGGTGAGAGCTTACAATATCCATCTTTTTTTTTTTATTTAAAAAAAATAAATGACCATGGATTTTTTCCCTCCTCTCCTGTCACGTCCTGTGTTGGATTGCAGATGTGTTATGTCTGGAAACATCTAATGAAGTTGCAACCTGGGGCAAATCCTCATGCATTTTGGCTGCAGCAGCAGCTTGTGGCGGGGCGGGGAGAGGGCTGATCTGCTGCTGGGAAAAGCTGGTTATGTGAGTAGATGCAGAAGGCAGCGTCCCATCTACTGCTAAAATAATGCTGTCTCCTGGGGCTGCTGTGGGGGCAGTCCTGCTCACAGAAGGCGGTTTCTGGGGTTGCAGCTCCCATCGTAACCAGCCGGAGGGATGCCCGCATATTTGTAGCTGGTGGAGTGGTTAAAGCAGGCTGCAAAATGTGTGTTAAATCCAGAAACTTCACCATGTGCAGAGTGTTGGTTGGGAAGTTGAAGTTGTCTGCAAGCACTAATCCATTGGCCCTGTGAGGAGGGCATGTCTGCCTTGTTTGTGTTGCAAAACTGAGTGAAAGTTAGGAAATGTTTATGGTTGCTGCCATGCGTGGTCGTTAATTCTTCTCCCTTTTGGCCTCATCCAAACTCGCTGTGGTAAAACCAGAAAGTGAGGATGTAATTAGAAGCTGGTTTATACTGTGAGCATCCGAGGAAAGAGGCAAACGTACTACAGACAGATGCATGTGTATCTGGCATTGCCCAACTCCTGCCTTTGCAGGCTGTATTTGCAGGCATTGTCACAGAGTCCTGGCTGTAGTTCCTAAATTTACTTGAGCGATGGGGTTTGGGGACATGCGGTGTCAGTGGGGGTGTTGTCTTTGGGGCGGTTGTCACCTGGCGGGGGGTGATTTTCTCCGCCTGGGTTGGTACCAGCCTCGGCAAGTTGGTAATTGTTCGTGTTTTCCTGGTGATCTGCCTCTGCCTGGGAATCCTGGGCATCCGTGAGCAAAGCTCTTGAATTCAAAGCAGTGCACTTGCCTGGGCAAAAATAGCCCCAGTCCCGTCGCCGAGGAGCTGGGATGGGAGGTGTTTGTGCTCACGGGGAACTGTAAAACTGAATGAGTATCGGCATGGTTTGCTTGTCTTAAGAGAGGGCGAGTCCTTTGTTCTGGCCAAACGTCAGGAATATCAAAGATGTATTTAGGCAGTGGGAGAGGAAGGGTTTGGTGTGAGTGACGGAAACTGTTGAGCAAGAGAAACGGTGCTTTGTGCGGGGCGATTATGGTTAGAAACCTGTCGCAGCACGCAGAGGAAGCACGGTTCAGCAAGCCCATAGTCAGAGCCGAAAGCAGTTCATCCCCAGGATTTACTGTATGCACAGCCTGTCGTCAGGACCGAGAACAAAGTACGATGTTAAAGAGCTATGTAAACCTCCTGTCCCCGCAGGCGACGGTCCTCTGAAGACAAAAATATCCTTTGCGAGCGTGGCTGCGACTGGGATGACGCCCTGGTGGCCTGGCTGGGAGGGGTGGGCTGGCTTGGTCTCCCGCAGACCACGAGCACAGCGATGGGTCACAGCACCGCGTGGGGCACGTCGGGCGCCTCGCCACCATGAACACACTTGTGGAAAATGCACTCCTTTTCCCTTCTTCCTCGGGCCTCCTGCAGCCTGAAATCCATCCTGAAGTCAGAAAAAGGAATGTGAGTGGGGGTGCGTTCGTGTGTACGAGTTTAGGCTCTTTTTTTCCCCTTTATTAAGCTTTTTTTACAGTGTTGTCGGATCACACTTTCAGACTTTCCCCCTATTCTGACGGCGGGTTAGGGTTTCTTTTTTGCCATTAGTAGACAGCTGAATTTCTCATCTCAAAATACATGTTTCTGGCTTTGTGAGCTTCCTGGTCAAATTGCAGGATCTGAGGACACTGAGTGACAGGCGTTGCTCCCCCTTGGTAAGGAGGGAGCAGCTACCATTTTCAGTATTAGGAAGAATCCTGGAAAATACTCAAAACCAAGCAGCCTTTTGAAGGCGAATAGCTGTTGAAATTGGCCCCCTCAAATAAATCTGAGAGCTGTGAATTTGTTCCTTTCCTATCTGCCCCCCAGCAGTTGCGGGGTTATTTGAAGCCTGGCCTCTCTCTCTTAATAGGGCTCCTCTCAGGAGCTCAAGTAAGCTTGCAAAAGCACTGGAAATAAGTCTCTTCTAACCCGGCATACTGCTTCCTGTTGTAAAATAGACTTGATTAAATTTTCTGGCTCTCCCTTTCATTGCTTACAGACATCCAAAACCTTCACTTCTCAGTGGAAAGAGGTACTTTGGGAATTACAGCTAATGTTGAAACCTAGAGAATGTGGTTTGCCAAAACAATGTTGCAGAGATTTTTGGTTTTGATTTTTCCCCCACCCCGTTTAATATATCATTGCAAAACTTTGCTGCTGGAATAGAAGCTTTTTCAGTGGGTTATGTTTTTTCTCCTCCGTTTTGGGCATTTGTAATAATTCCTGCCTAGGGAAAAATAGGAATTTTTATCCCAGCAGGGTGACCTCACCGCGCGGGAACAGCATGGGTGTGAGTGGGGATGGAGGAACAAACTGCTGTTAGGTGGAGGTACGGGGCTCCCCGCATCCTTGGGCTCCGGGCTGGGGAGGAGAAGGAACTGAGAGCTGGCTTGGGCACAGCGGATCTGGGCAGTCCCTGGGAAGAGGAGTCTGCCATCCGGCTCAGCCTGACAGACCTGCACCACATCGGTGTGGCTGCTCCGAGTTGGAGCGAGCAAGCCCTGTGGCTAGTACTGCCCTGCGCTGGTGCTGGCTGAGGGCACGGTCCGGCCCCTGTGGGCTTGTAAAACCCCCACTGGGCAGCTTTGTCACTGTGGGCACCTGTGGCATTTTTTTGTGGCACCCTCCCTGGGTGCTGTGTCTGTGCAAAAATGCTGGATTATGAACGAGTATCTTCCATGCTGAACTTCGCACTCAGTTTTGAGTACAAACCGTTTATCTCGGGTTAAATGCTGTTACTGCTGTCTGGTGTGATAGGAGACCCAGAGCAGAATTAGGTTTGCAGGGAGGGAGAGGGAAAGATGTGAGCTGGATGCTTAGAAAGAAGTTGTTTTAGGGGGGTGATCCTAAAATAGACTGGACGAAAGGTGGAGAGCCTTGGAAATAGGGTGGCGAGGCATGAAACCGAGTGACACGATGTGGGCACTCAGGGTGAAGCGTTGCACACTGTAAATGCTTTGTACATGGGTCACACGTGGATGGCTTTTGACCCCTTCCTTGTTTCTTCTTGTGAGGAACATGTGCTTTCCAGTTGGGTGATTTATTTCATGTTTTGCAAATGTGAACCTGTTTGGTCTTCCCGGTATGGAGTGAGTCTTACACCTCAGGAGAACAGTGCAGAGCAGGAAAATCACAGCTGTGCAGGACTGAAGATTTTCAGAGAGCACTCAATGAAAATCAATCTGTAATAAAGTAAAATTTTTATTTTGACATGTTCTCTCAGTTTGAAAGTCAAAGTTCCAGTGCCTCTTTGTTCACATTTATGAGTTCTATTGTCTAATTCGGAAGTATTGTTTTAAAAAAAGCTAATCATATGAACTAATGATAACAAGCTGTGTCTCTGCAATTAACAGCAGCAGTGAAAACATTTTGGGCGCTGCTCTGTAACTTAGAGCAACCACTGCAAAAAGTAAACAGGAATTCATATGTGTTCCAGTGTGTGTGCTGGGCATGCTCTGCAAGCAAGTCGTGTCTAGTTCAGTCCTTGCCCTTCTTGTGAAGTGGAAAATCATGCATGGACCTAATAGATTATAGCCCCAGTCTTTGCAGACTTCCTTTGGATGAATGCATTGGGAATACTCTCATTATCGGGGTGGAGCAATTGCCCTGTGTCTGTGTTAGAATCATAGAATGGTTTGGGTTGGAAGACCCATCCCAATGGGTGCCCACAATGACAAATGGTTTAAAGACCATCTCATTCCAACCCCCCTGCCATGGGCAGGGACACCTCCCACTAGACCAGGTTGCTCAAAGCCCCATCCCACCTGGCCTTGAACACTTCCAGGGATGGGGCATCCACAGCTTCTCTGGGAGACCTGTTCCAGTGTCTCACCATCCTCACAGTGAAGAATTTCTTCCTGAGATCTAATCTAAATCTACCCTCTTCTGGTATGAAGCCATCACCCCTTGTCCTATCACTGCACTCCCTGACAAGGAGTCCCTCCCCATCTTTCCTCTGGGCCCCCTTCAGGTACTGGAAGGTGCTGTAAGGTCTCCCCAGAGCCGTGTCTTCTCCAGGCTGAACACCCCCAACTCTCTCAGTCTGTCCTCATAGCAGAGGGGCTCCAGCCCTCGGATCATCCTTGCGGCCCTCCTCTGGGCCTGCTCCAACAGGTCTGTCCCCCTCTTACGCTGGGGACTCCAGATCTGGATGCCACACTCCAGGTGGGGTCTCAGCAGAACAGACTCACTGCCCTCAACCTGTTGGCCACGCTTCTTCTGGTGCAGCCCAAGATGTGGTTGGCTTTCTGTTGGCTGCGAGCGCACATTGCTGGCTCATGTTGAGCTTCTCATCTGCCAACACCCCCAAGTCCTGCTTGGCAGGGCTGTTCTCAATCCATTCTCCACCAATTACATGACACCAGCCTGTATTTGTGCATGGGATTGCTCCCACCCAGGTGTGGGACCTTGCACTTGGCCTTGTTGAACTTCATGAGGTTGGCATGGGCCCACCTACCAAGCCTCTGGATGGCTTCCCTTCTCTCCAGCACGTCAACTGCACCACGCAACTTGGTGTTGCCAGACTTGCTGAGGGTGCACTCAATCTCAACATGCGTACAGTAGTGTCATTTAACAGTAGCAGTTAGGCAGTAGCAGTTAGGCAGCAGCATAACACAGATAAAAGGTGGTCTGTAGGATGAAACTGCCGAGAGCTGACCTCCGTGTTATGGTTATTTTTGGGATTACTTTGGACTAGCTTTAGTGAGGTCCTGTGGACCAAACGCTGATGGGCATGCATCTGGAGCATACCCAAATCCAGACATTTTTGAAAATATATTTGGTAAAAATGGAGCACAGGGAACATTTCTCTGTTGTTGGCAGTGGTGGTGTTCAGGTATGGATGTGGAATTTTGGGGATGACTGCATTCGTTCACCCCTGTGTTGCAGCTGCATTACTGAGAGGCATGAAGCAACCAAGTGTGTCTAGCCTTGCCCTGTCCTCCAGGGGAGGGCACGAGCACCTCCGGGCTCCAAGAGGAAGAGGAACTGATGTCTTCTTTGGCAAAAGCATAGAGGAGGTCTCACTCGATCTCGCTCCAAAGTCCTCAAGAAGAGAGCAATTGCATAGAGAGCAATTGTGAATGAAGAGCAACAGCACAGGACACCAATCAAAAAACTTGTGCTTGTATCGCCTGGAGCGTCAAGAGCCTGAGTGTCTTCAGAAGGGCAGGAAATCATTGTGGCGGGAGAGGCGGCATCTGAACAGCATGTGTCAAGGAGTAATTGCAGGTGCTAATGCTCAGTCGTAACTTGGTGTCATTTTGGCCTGTTGCGACAAAGGTAAAAAGCTATTAGATATAATTTTTAAACTGATAACTAGTCATTTTAAATTGCTCAGTTTTCTTGTAACTGGAAATTATATTTGTGAGCAAGGCCACGTACCCAGTTAACGATGTGCAGCAGAGCTATGAACTAACAAATTGTAAGGTTCAGTGCCATGACGGTCTGGCTGGATTGGACCACTTCTGTTTCTATGCTCTGCCACTAAATGAGGAACAAATAGAATTTGTCTCCTTAATACCCATTAGTCTGTATGTAGGACCCAAACCCAAAAAGCACCATGTGTGTCTGTCCCTTGGGACTTCTAGATGCCGTTACGGGAGTTGCACGTTTAGTAAGATCAGGTCCTTTTGCAAAGCTGGAGTCCAAAATCTCTCCAGTCTAAATGCAACACTATTCTTCTGTTCTGCTGGCACAGCCAATAAATCAGCAAATCCGAAAAGATTTTATGTTGTCCTCTGGGGATGGATGACTGCAGCTGCATAATCTGTTAGGTTTAAGATGTCTGTCAGAGCTCGGGGGGTTCTCTGGGCATGGAGAAGCTGTGCAGCTACTCAAGCCATCTTCTTCAGATGTTGGTTCTGGGAGGGGAGGAGGCTCAGTGTGGCCATCCATGTCCTTCATCCACGTGCTGGCTGTTTTGAAGGCCCCTGCTCTGCTTGTCACGGTCGCAAAGCCCTGGGCAAGCTTCTACGGCGTCTCTACCACGTTTGGGGCAGAAATGCATCCTTTTTGTGCTGTGCCAGCATAATTGCAATGGTCTAGCCTGTCTTCTTCCCATGCCTGCGATGGGGATGCGATTTAGCTGGGCTTCATTGCCTGTCTGTGGCGAGGATGCCCATCCTTTTCCATTTTAGAATTTGGGTATGAGTGCCATTCAGCTGAAGACAGACAGTACTCCTGTCTGCACCCTGTGTGCAACTCCCCTCCCTCAGGCTGCGACGCACGCCTCTCCCAACCCTGCGGAGCTGGGGGCTGCTGAGGGGAGCAGAAGTGTGGTCCCCTGCCATCACCAGCCTCTCCTCCTCCTGCCCCTGCCTCGGCGCTGCTGTGACCAGAGCAGAGCTCTGGGCCGGGTGTAAACTCCCCAACTTGAGGTCTGAGTTTTTGAAAGTCTGCTTTGGCGGGGTTAATTGAAGGCTGGATCGGTTCCCTCATTGGGTTCATCTGTACTGCTGCCAAAATGGCTCTGCTAGCACCTGAGCGGGGCACGGGGTGGGGGGAAAGCTGTGATGTTTGGTGTTGCCTGATCCCAAATGTAAGGTGTTTGTGAAGCTGTGATACTTAAAGCCAATGGCTTCACCACCTTAGACCTTGCAGCAACTCTGTGGGATAAGACATGTGGTTGACCCTGGGTTTTTTTCTGGAAAGACCTGCCTGGGGTGCCTGTGAGGGATCTGTAGCACAGCAAGGGAAAAGGAATTCAGTTCTCCCAAATTCAAGGCCGCATCATTGCATCAGTACCAGGTAGAGTGAGGTGTCTCACCAGGCTTTAGTCACGGTCCTGTGTCGCAAGGCTGAGCCAAATCTCATCTTCTAGCAAAAGCCACAGGCAGGCAGTGACCCCACAAAAACACAGCAGCGATCCTCCCTCTGCTCCCTTTTCTCCTTTCCTGAGAGTTCAGGGTTTCAGGGTCGGCAAAAAGGTCTTGGCCGGGGTCTCCTGCCAGCCTGGCCAGGGGTGTGTTTATCCAGGGGCTCCTGCAGACTTCAGCACAGGAGCATTTGTTCTTGTTGGTCTTAAATTCATGCTAGTTTGGTTTCTCTGATGAACAGTGAAGGTCAGACCTTGTCCCATCTGTTTGCTCCTACTGTTCCTTCTCCGAGATGTTGGTGGTGTGTTGTGCTGCGTTGTGTTGTACACACCAACAGCAGCGAGCCTGGAAGCAGCTTGAGCATCGCCGTGCCAAACACAACCAGTGTGGTGCTCAAGGCTGCAGGCAGTTCTCGTCCAGCAGAGGACTGGGTCTGACCAGCACCAAATATGGTTGTACTGGCTTATAAAAGGCTACAGAAATACACCTTGAAATTTAACTTCCAAATTCATTTTTCCTTCAAGATTTCAGTAGGTCTAAGTTGCATTCCTTGCTATAAATTTCGTAGTGAAAAATATGCCATAGACAAAAAAAAAAAAATGGATTCAGAGTTTTGTTCTCTAGAAAACCACTGCTTCGGCTATCCTGAGAAGAACCTGGTGGGGTGTAGAGAGCCATAGCCTCTGTGAGACTCGGGGAGCTGCTGCTTAACCTTGCCTGCAAGCGAAGGGCTCAGGGTTGCTCATCCTTGAAAGGGAGATGGGAACTCTCTTGTGTACCCTGGGTCATTCCAATGCACTCCCTGGGTGTTTTTAGTCTGTCAGCTCCATGACTGACTTTTCCTTTGCCCTTTCTGCCTTTCCTCCTCCTGTTTGTTAAGGCAGGCAGAGAACATCACGTCCCTTGCCTGTGCCATCGCCTGCAGAGCCCAGGGCAGGAAAGGGCTTGTCGGCGATGAGACGCTGGATCGAGATCGTTCCTGGTGTGCTGTAGCTCTGTGCCCACAAGAGTATGTTGAAGTAGCAGCTGGGTTTCCCAACGCTATTGCTTTCTGATGAGATAAATTGTGGTTGGAGAGCTTAGTCCTGCAGGGAGGCAGAGGAGAGGGCTGGCCATGGGGTCTCCCTGCAACCTCTTGAAAGCACAGCTGCAGCAAAGTTTATCCAAGACTTTGTAGCTCGGTGCTTTCCTTTGCCTACATGCATTAAGGCAGACTTGACTCCCGCCTGAAGACACGGCAATCTGTGGTAAGTACTCCCTTGGTGCCTGCCAAAATCTGTCCTCAGTGGGCTGGGTGTTCTCACATGGTGAGGGCAGCAAGGAGCCACGTGCCCTTCCATCAGTCGCTATCTGTTAGTCATTAACTTGCCCCACCTTACCTGAGAAGCAAGTTAGCTTGTTTGCTGGTGTCACGGGGAGATGGTTTGTTAAGTTTAGCTTTTAAGTCCCCCTTGGGGCTGGAGGTTTCAGTTCTGCGAGGATCCGCGCTGCCCTTCATCTTTCCAGCCAAAAGAAGATTGAGTTTCAAGACGTTTTACCATGCCAAAGGCTTTCAGAGAAGAGCATAAAAATCAGTGGTCTGTCTGTCCTGCTAAGGACATTACAGGTCCTCGGGGGGGCTGGGTGAGGCGGGGGCTCTGAAAGCGGTCGTCTCGGCTGAGTTTTCTCCTCTGTGCCCTGATGAGCTGCATGATGGGCTGGCTGGCAAGATGTCAGTGATGCTCTGCGTGTATTATTTCCAAAGCACTTTCGGACCTGTGAGGATGAAAGGTTCTGGAGAAATGCTAAATAGTAGTATTAGTGTAAAATAAACATACTTCTTCAATATTTCAGATCCTAAAGTGGATCCAGATGCTTTCTTATGGCTGCTGGGTCTGCTTTGTTTTTTCTGTGGCTCAGTGTGGCCATCTGCATTTATTCAAGTGAGATGGGATGTGACAGAGCTTGTCACAGCATGCTCCTGTCAAGTGTGTAAACCTTTATATTTATATATGCACACACACAAATATATATATACTTAAACGAAAAAGTGACTGGCTTACTCTAAGACGCCGTTTCCGAGTCTGACACTTCACATGCGTGCCAAGGAACTTGGAATAAACTCAGCAAGTTTATCGGGTTTTATGATCACAGCAATCAGTTCAGCTGTGTAGGGGAGAAATGGGATTTGGCTACATAACTCATAATAGTCTCCGAAGGAAGTGGAAGTGTCCGTCTCTTCACAGCTCTGATACAAAAAGAGTATTAAATGCCCCTTGATAGCAGCCACCAGTTGTGTTTTCCAACCTGTGGTTGAGCTTTGCAAGAGGTAACTTTCCAGCTCTTGTTTCAAGTGTAAAATAGTTTTTCCCCCTGGTTTTAAGGATTATTAACATTTTCATCGTTTCTCTCCTACAGCGAAGAACAAGTCTGCCCCACTGCTAAAGGGTGGAGTTTTATACGAGCTGGGGTTTTACCAGAGCTTGTGCCAGGGTGAGACCAAAGGGGCAGGAGAAGCTGGGTGGTTGGTCCTTCTGAGCACACCAGTGGGAGATGTTTCCAAGCCGGTGTTTCAGTGGTGTTTTGGACCCTGCTTGGGGACATGACACTGCAGCATCTGAAGGGACTCCCAGCTGTGCCAAGGAGACCTAACACTACCTTGCAAAGACTGGCAAATACAGAAAGTGTGGATTGGTGGTGTGCTGGTAAAATGTTTTGTTTTGCTAACTAACGCTCATAGATATATGATCAGCTGGTAAAATCTCTTGCATTCTTAAAATCAGCAATAGTAGGATTTGTTATGTGTTGCCCTTTGGTGGCCCAAGGTTTCTTAGCTGGTGTACGAGATCTGGGGCTTTCAATGAACCTGACTCCATCGCCTGCCAACCAAGACGGGGAATAGGAAGTTTTGGAGTCTTAGTTTTCAATAAATTTGGATCAATCAAAGCTGCATTAGGAATATTTTTGCTCCATGCACCTTCTCCATCCAAGCTGAACACCATGTTCAAACTAAGCAACGACTTGGAGGTGGCAGCTAATGCCCTGCATCTGTGCCGAAAGCCACATACGCACGCCAGCTCTGATCCTGCTCTGCCTGAGACACCGTGAGTGTATTAATTGCTAAAATCACTGAGAGTGCTCTACAGGGACCAAGTCCGAAAAAAGCCTTGTCTGCCTTGCACACATTAAACCCCCTGGGAAGTGGGAGTTTGGGTCCTGTCTAGCTTTTGCACAGTTTTCTACAGTCTAGAGGCTGTATAATTACATTCTATTGAAGCCATCCCATTACTCCCTTCTGGCACGGGATGCTCCTGGATTGATAGAAAGTAATTAAAAATCTGAAGGTTCTCATTCATTTAATATAACCTTTCCTGTCTTTTGTCCAGTGTTGAGAGCTTGCTGTGCTTCCATGGGTTTTTTGGTTTCTTACTTACATAGGGGAAGAAATGGCAAAGAAAAGGGAAGCCAGCTAAGTAGGCAGCATGTACTAAGCAGAACTTAAAAGCGGCTCGGGCTCATCGGTTAACAGCCCTGTCTTGGGAGGGCAGCACAGCAAATGACTACAAATTCTTGGTATATTGGTTTCTTATCTTGTCATACGAGTTTGGTGTTACACCAGCGCTGGTTTTCCAACACGGGGTGCCTGGTCTTTCCTTCAAAACAAACTCTTGAGATAATGATGCCACTTATTGCGTCACTGTTACCAGCTGGTTTCACCCTGTCTGGAAATACCTGACATCATCTGGTGTATGCGATCACTTGCTGCCATGCGAAGGTAATTGCTCACTGACCCAGAGAAGACATTTCTTTATTATTTTTTTTTCATGGAAACTTATTGTGTGCTTTGAACTGCCGAGAAGTACTCAAGAAGACATAAACCTATGAGTTACTACAGGCTGCACGCCTGGAACATGTAGACTGTTTCAACATATGGAGTAAATCAGCGTGGCTCTGCTGACTGCAGCGCAGCTGCATCTTTTACTGCTCGCTGTAGCCCTGCTCCAGACTGCAGGGATAGTTGTCAATGGACAGTGGATATGGAAAAACCCTCCCTTCTTTATTCCCTTTTCATAGCTTTACACTTTACGAACAGGATAAATGTGCTACAAGTGGAGGCGAAATCATAAATTATTTTAGCCTCAATAAAATTACTTTATTTGGACATATGCTAAGTTCCCTCTGATTCCACTTGGTTCCTAAATCAAGTAGTTGATTAATGTGTGCACTTTGTTACTGGCACTCAGAAATACATTAGTGATTAGTTGAGAGATAGAGATCGGTGTTTTAAAAAAACCCCACATATGTGCACCTGCACAAAAACAAGTCAGGCAGAACTGACTGCATGGAAGCAGGGTGGGCAGCACCCCGGTAAGCCACAGGACTATGGGAAGAGGAGCTGCTTTTCTGTTTCCGTGTGCCAGGAGAAGCAAGGCTATCAGGCTTATGTATGATGGATCAGAGTGCAGCGGTATTGCTGCAAGCAAAAGTCATGAATTTTAATCAACTTTACTGGCTGCCTTGAAATTTGAGTTGAAAGATAAATGTGAAAAACAGGCAGCCCATATTGTTTCTGGAACAAAACTGCCCCTTTTCTGTTGATTAAAAGAATTTTTCTTTTAACTTGATAATCAAAAATACTTCCATCTTAGTTCTGGAATTTTTTTTTTAGGCTAACCCTTCAGGTCCTGGGTGCCTCCCTGAACCAAGTGTCACCTTCTGGCCACCCAGACAGCTGACCTTGGTTGTGGAGACTTTCCAACCATCAGGCCCATTGACTGTCTGCTTTCAGCCGTTTTGAAGAAGATGGTTTTAGGGCTTTATTTAAATATTCTTAATGTTTAAAAAGAAAAGGAAAAAAAACCCAAAAGACTTGCCTGGTGAAAACTGCTTACGGAGTGTCCAGGGAATTGGAGTCCGGTCTATATTCATTGGGGAAATTTGGCACAGCCAACATACTTGTCCTTTCTTTCTGTTGCTCCAGGGCTGCTTTTAAGGTTCTGTAGTTGCCGTATTCATTTGGGTATCGGTCTTCCTAATTAAATGTAAGTGATTTGAATGCTGACATTGTTGCAGGGGGGAGGTGTTGTGTACATCCAAGCTTTGGGAAGACGTGGGCTGAAACTACCCGCTCATGTCCCTGGACAGAAACACAGCCATCGTCTTATTTCCAGCCACTGCCAGACTGGTCCAGATTACTTTGAGTAATTGAGAGTGCTTTCCTCACTCCTCTGTACAGAAGGGCTTATCGTAGCCACCTTTCCTGTTTTTCCATTAAGTCACCTCTGTGCAGGAATAACTTTGAAGTGTTTTATTTAAGGCCAAACAACTTTTAAGAAAGGGAAGGGGAAAATTAGCCTACCAGCACCAGGGAGGGGAAAACAAGGGTGGAAGACTCCCAAGTCTCTCCTCCTCCCTCAACCACAACTGCTGTGTTATTTTCTCTTAGCATCTTCTGTGGTTCAACTCCACACCTAGTTTCTCATCTCCTCTGATAGCTGTGGGTTCAGCAACTGCATTGTATTAGTGACTAGTTCATTGCAGCTGTGGCAGAGGCTTACTTGATGCTCTGCGAAATGCTCAGCACTTTCGCTAGCGAGAAAGGCAATATATTTTGGGGGCCTAAATTAGTGTGAAAGGGCACATACAAACCTGCTAAGTACAAATTCCAGCTTGTTTGTACTCTCAGTTGGTTACACCCTTGGCTCAGAACCCAAATATTTCAAGAATTTGGGTTGAGGTATATGCTTTCCCAAAAGAGGCATGAAGTTAGATTCCCCTTTTGCATCAGTGGGTGCAGTTTCTGTAAGGTCAATGAGTATTTGCTTGAAGCAGAAATGTCAGTTCCTTCAAGGCACATCCAGAGGCTTTGGGAGGGGAGGCATTGCTTTGCTCTGGTGCGAAAACCTGGTTGCTGCTCCTTGCACAGCTGGGATGGCTTGGCTCTTGCTTTGATTGGAATACACTTGCTGTAAAGGAAACCCACCTTATTTTCATGTCCCTTTATGGGAGCCTTATGGTGCCACGCTTTGCTGTACTGAGGCCATTGGTGATACGCCTGCTTACCCCAGTGGCTGATTTTTTTTTTTTTCCCTGAGGCCTTCAAAGCGTGTACGTACAGTGAAGCGGAAGACTAGTTTCACTAAGGAGGCTCATTTCAGATGCAAATGCTCTATGGGCTGCTGCACAAATGGAGCCTGCCTGATTTTTTAATTTTTAAAAATTTTATTTATTTAACGCCCCGCTGGAAACACTCCCTGCTTGGCTTTGCTGGCTCCAACTTCCCGTGTTGCCGTGCTGAGGGTCTGGGGGGTTGGGGTGGCAGGAACACGTTTGGTGGCCTCTACCAATGTCGTATTATGCCATGGTGGGATCAGCCTGGACGGCTGGTGGGGCTGTTACTGTTCCTGACGTTATTCCCAGTATTATTTCCCTCTAATGCTGAAGGAAAAGAGCATTTGCTGGTGCCTGGAAGTGTCCTAATGTGTCCTGATGCCGGGTAATCAGCTGCCGGAGCAGGCGGGTGAAGGTGACGGGGTGCAGTGCGTTGGGGTGGCGGGGCGGGATGGATGCGGGCGCTGCGGGGCGAGCGGCCGGTAACCCTTGCGCATCCCTTCCCTTGCAGTTACCTGGCCGAGCAGTGCTGGAATGGCGGCTTCGTCTACCTGATCATGTTGCGCCGCATCAAGCGCAAAGCCCCTCTTCCTCCCTCCAACGGCAACAACAGCAACAGCTGTGACCCCAAAGCCAAGCCCAGCCCCGCAGCCAGCGACCGAGCTGCTCAAAATGGGAAAAGGACCAGGAAGTTTGGGGTCATCACCAGAACACCGGGGAGCAAGGAGAGCAAAGAGAAGCCGGGCTTGGAGCACGGGAACGGCCACTGCACCCCGATGGAGGTGGAGGTTGCTCAGCCGGAGACCTCCGAAGCAGAAAGCAATGGGGAAGAGCCGCTTCGGGGCACGGCGGGACAGTACCGGTGCCGGCTGTCGGATGGTGGGGTGCCAGACATTGGCGATCAGTCTGCCCAGGTACGTTTGCTTTGGGTTCGTCTAGAGCAGCAAGCGGCCGGTGTGCAGGCGAGTTAAAGGAACTTCTTGATTCTTGGGCTGAGCCTCCATGGGACAACCCAAGCTGTTGGGACGGGGTGCGGACTAGGAGGGCAGCAGGGTTAGGGAGTTAAATGATGACTGCGAGAAACTTCTGTTGTGCTGCACGTGTGGTGAAGGGGAAGGTCCTTCTATCTCTGACCTGTCAGGGTTGGCCTCAGGATTTCTTCTGTTGAGGCAACTGGTGACCTTACGACAGCAGGGCAGGAGGTGTCAGTGGAAGAATGTCATTTTGTCCTTTGGGCCTTCGTGTTTAACGCCCTCTGAGCTCGATGCCACCTTAAAGCTCTTGTTAAAATTGGAGTTGAAGCTTCCCTTTTTCACGCACCAGACCATGGTGTATTTATTTGTGTTGCAAAACTTGTTTGGCCAGTGTTTGAGGACCACATGGAAGTTATTGTGAATTGTGCTCCGAGTTGATGAGATGGACGATTTGTTAATGTTTGGGACGACAGTGGGATTGGGGCTTTCATTGCTTCTCTCTTCATCCTAATGGAGATCTTGGGGGTTTGTTGCCTGGCTAGGATTGCAGCCTTGCTGGACGGAGAAAAATAACCCGAGCCTTGGTCAGGTTTCAGTGCGCATCTGTCACCAGAAGAGCTGCCTGCCAATCTTTACAGAGAGACTGATAGTATAAACAGATGAACGCTGCTGCTGTGTTAGGCTCGGGGCTTGTTGCAGCAGCTGGTTTTGGTTTTAAGACTTCAAAGCTGGTGACAGAGCAGTATGAGTGGACATCTCATCACTAAATTCTGTTGAGGAAAGCATGGGTTTAAGCCTGGCCTCTGGATTTGTGATCCCCAGTACTACAGCAGGGTGATGGTGGTTGTTAACTAATTTAACTTAAAATACATTGGAGGGGCTAAAACCAATTTTAAAAAAATGCTGGTCTTAAAGCAGCATAATTGAGAAAACCTGCTCTTCCCAGCAGTGAGACGTGTTGGATTTCGTGGTACAACAGGAAGTGGAGGGATGTTCGTGTGTTCTTTTTACAAGCCTTGTCATTGCAGCCTTTCTGAAAGAAAACATTAAAAGTTCATAAATAAATAAATAAATACTTCGGTATTTAGAAAGTTCTGGTCCATATAAAATTTTCTTTAATCTGTTTTGAAGATGTTTAATTGAACACGTGTTACAAATGAAGATGATAAGTTTGTTTTGAGGAAACAGAAAGCCAGAGTGTGTGTGCGTGTACATATATAAAGAAATTCTCGATCTAGAGCCATCTCATGCTAGTGTTACCTTGATGTTTTGAGTCATTTTGGCCTGAGATGTAAATTGTTAAATTCATAACATATATGTATCAATGTGAGTAATAAATACAATTTTAATGCAAAGCGTATACAAGGTAGCTTTGAAAAATGTAAAAGCGTAGTTGAGTCAGTGGAAATTTAAGAGCTATAATCTGTTCAGTTGTGGTGTATCTGTCAAGAAGCCTGTTGGGAGGCACAGACATTTAGGAAAATTCCTTCTCTCTCTCTCTTAATTTTTTTCCCCCTGTTAATATTTTGCTTAGAGATATGACCTCTGTACGTGTCAGTATTAATTACATTTTCCTGACATCTGAATGAGGAGAAATGTGAATAGCTGAAGCCTGAATAGCCTGCATTGCTCATCCTTTGCTTTTTCAAGACAAGGGGGCCCTATAGAAGCCCATCACTTTAGCGTCCATGGGGTAACTGCTATCAGAATAATGAGTGGCTTATTTCAGTTTCCTAATAAGTATTGAATAGTGACAGTGAATAAAGTGTTCAAAATTATTTGAGTCCTGTTTAAAAAAAAAAAAAAAAAATTTCAATGAAGGCAAGGAATGAAGACACTTGGGAGCCTCAAATCTCACTTCCAGCTCTGTTTTGAAAGCGTGACCTGGCACTCAGGCATGTGAGATCCAGTTGTGTCGGGAGCCTTTTGAAAACGGCATCCAGGACGTCGTGTCAGAAGTTGCAGCCTCCTTCCAGGCTTCAAAGTGCGAGCCAAACATATTGTAGCTGCGGGATGAGTTATCTCTTCCTGAGCGGGGACAGGGTGCATTGGCAGGGCACCTTCTCCACGGGGAAAGCAGCTCCATCCCCGCTGCCTGCCCCGTGCTCGCCGTCTCCTCCACGCGTTGACTAATTGAATATCCAGGGCTGTCAGCTCTACACCTTCAGGGAGCACTATATTCACTTGGAGAGGATGAGAGCCAGCCTGCTGGCGGGCTGGAGGTTGGCTGTGGGTGGGAGGAAAGGCTTCGAGAAACCGCTCTGCCAGTGGCGCGGCTGCGGGAGGACCGCCCTGGTCCTCCCCACCACTCCTTCCCCTTCCCCTGCTACAGGACACAGCTTGAGGGATTACTGAAATTGAAATACGGAGTCCAGGAATATCTTTTTTTTTTTTTTTTCTCCCTGTAGAAAGTTAGGTTGGAGTTGCCATTACGGCGTTGGGTCAAAGCGGTGTGTCTTCAGCCGCTGCCCTACTGAGCCCAGCAGCCAGCTCATGGCCAGTGCCTTGGGGACGTTGTGCTGGGCGTGCTTTTGAGGCATCCACGTGTCTTGGGTGCCGTTTGATTTCAGGGTACCTCCTCTCCCACGAGCATGGATTGTCCTCTCGTTCTCTCGCCGCATGCTGCTAATAACAGCAATGCTGAGTCGGGAAACGAGAGGTGGGCCGGACACTGTTTGTCAGGAGATTCCTGTGTGACTGGTTTGCGTGCATGTGTCGGTCCCCTCCTTCAGGCTTGCTTTCATCTCCCAGATCTTGGTCTGTCTCTCCTGTGCCCTTGGCATTGCTCTTGCTATGTGTAAAGATACCTGCCAGGCTGTTTGCTGGTATGTAATCCTCCGTAAATATTGTACCTGCTAATTAGCAGGCAGCATTTCATGTTTACAGGTGGTTAAGTGATGCTGCAATATTTTTAGGATGAACCTAAATGCCCTTTAAAATGTGGGGATTCAAAGCAGCGAGGCGGCGTCTGCCTGGCAGCAAGATCTGGAAGGTCTGGAAACCAGACCTGACCTTGGAGAGGACCCAGGCTGGCTGAGGTGGGAGTTGTGGGCAGTGATTTAAGACCAGGCAATCTCCGAGCCAAAGTAATGATCCGTCACTTCCTGGGAAGATTGGGGAGCTTAAACACAGAAATCAAAGTTTACCTCTTCTATTCAGTGGCCTGAGACAGAGCGGTGTTTTGTAGGCTGGTAATTATAAAGGCACAGATGAAAGAGAAGTGTGGGGAGGAGCTGCTGGAGTCAGCTGAAAAATCGGAAAGAAAAGGAAACTGTGAAGTTTTCTCACAGTGTACTGATTTCGTGGTTTCATTGTGTTCACTATAGGACAGAATCCTTCGCTTTTGTTCTCAGTTTCTCTGTCATGTTTTTGGTTTTTTTTTTGTATGAGCTGTGGACTGCTTTCCTCAGGTGTTCAGCCCCTGAGGAGTGCCCAGAGGGTGCCGGATACAGCTGGCACGTGCAGGGATCGGAAGCAGGACTGTGAGGGCTGCGAGGAGCAGGCTTACAAGTGAGAGGGCTGGGGGTGTAGTTTTCAAAGGAGACTTGACCTGATCCAGGCCTGGCTGGCACGATGAGAGGCTTTCATTGATGAAGCCAGAAGAAGGTTGGCTGGAGATGAAGGACTCCAGAGCAGAGTGGCCACCTTTGCTTCCTCCAGCCCTAGCAGGGTGCTCTGAAAAGTCTTCAAAACATCAACCGTTAAAAGCAAAACCGAGAACCCGCTTGAATCCTCTTGCTTCTGTATAAGCATGCGGATTAGTAAGGGATTGAAATCCAGATCCAAATTTAGCCGTCACCGGTGGAAGCTGCATAAAGGAGATTGGGCAGAGTAGAAGTGCTTTAACAGTGAAGAGGGGCCAGCGGAGAGGGGCTGGGACACAGCATGTGGCATCTCTCCGTGGGGACAAGCACATGGAGTGGCAGGAGCGCAGGGTGTCCACAAGGTCTCCCCAGGTGGTGGTAGCACCACAGCGTGGGGCCGTGGTGGGACGCCTTTCCAGGCTGGAAACAAGTCAGTGGCCCCCTAAGGTCTGTCTGGTGTTTTTCCGAAGCTGGTGTACCATCATCAGCTTTTGTTTGGGCCCATTGCTGCTTTCTTACTTACTGCTTTTGAATTGCGTTTTGCTTTGTGGTTAGGAAGGGCTGACAGCCTTTCTATAGCAAAATTTACCAATTAGCATTGGTAAAAGCCAGCCTTACCTTGCATTTTGGTTAACAGAAAATGCTCCTTATCTTGCCAAGCAGAAGAGGAAGGTTAATGGCACTTTACAAGAATCAAAATATGAGGCTTGACATAATGTACTGGCTTTATGTGTTTTACTGTTTTTTTAAACGTGATGGAGAAAAAAGAAATTCTCAGCCACTTGCTGTACCAAAATGAAAACCTTGCTGTGAGCAAGGTGCTTACAAGGGTAAATACTCACAGCTCCACTGAAGCTACTGAAGCTGAGTTGCTTTACATCAACTTTTTTTTGGCAACCTAAGCAGCAATTATTATTTCACCAAGGCTTTTATGGGACTCTATATGATGCATGTTTTAGACATAAATAACTCTATTTTTAGTTTTTAATGTAGATACCTTTAGTCATGTAAAGGCCTTCCTCGGAATCTGTTTCTGTTCTTAATGTCTTTTTATCTGTTGTGTTTGCTTCCAACTTTCATTAACACGAATCCTGGGGCTATCTGCTGTCTTGAAGTTTTAATGTGCACTGTGATAAGCACGTCTTCCCTCTCTCTTGCCTGTTTTGGGTTGTAAACTCTCTTAGGGACAAGGGCTGTCTTTTAATTGTAGCTGTACTGCACTGACAAAACTTGGCCTTGCTTGTGCTTGGGGTTTTAGGAAGTGCTTTGATGTAAGCAGTGAAATTACAGTTAATTTTTTTTTGCTGCCAGTTATGTTCCACCTTGCCATAAAACAACTGTTGTCACAACTTTCTGAGGTTAAGTCTTGCTTGCTGCCAAATTTTTTCAACTGACTTAAGGTTTTGCCTTTCTCTGCTGTGATTTAAGCAATAGCTACTGCTATGATAGCTGTAGATCTTAATTTTGAGTAGCAATCTGTCCTTTTCTTCCGTTTTTGGATTGAATTTTCCAAGGGTGCGGTGGAGGGTTGGGCATAGAGGTAGTCTGGTAATGGATAACTTGTAAGGAGTTAGTTTTAATGTGTCACCTTGACATGGGCTCCTCACTCTTGCAAATGAGCTACCCCAAAGGCGGAACGCATACACACCCGTTTGTGTTACAGGAGGTCCCGGCCAGGCTTGCAAACCGTAGGTGAGAGCACCAGTATGAAAGCATTTCCCACCTACACAGAAAGTGGGTTTTTTTTCATTTTGCCTATGGTATTAAAGATACAGCAAACCCACAACTAGAATGCTGAGGACTGGCTTTAGCTGAAATGTAAGTTCACAGCATTTTATGTTTTAATCATTAAGTGTGAATGTTTGAGACCAAGTGGACGTGCCTAAAAATAGAGTATGCTGTAATGTGTCAGGTGTTGGTGTCGTGTTGGGATTCTAAAGCTACATAGGCTTAATTTTTGAGGCAGGGTGCTGAAACCACTGAGCAAACCCAAAGGATCCCCGATGCTGGCGGATGTTAATACCAGTACCCAAGAGACCCGTCTTCAGCTGGCACAGGAACGTGGTGAACTTACTCTAGGATGGGCTTTAATCTGCGGCAAGCAGCAAGGGTGTTCTCTGAGAAACGCCAAAGTAACCAACTAACCAACCATTCCCAACAGCCCAGCAAGAGAGTGAGACTGGGCAAGATCCTTGAGGGAATGCAAACACCTTGTAACCTTTAAAAGCCTGAGCTCCCCAGGCTTTTAAACCCCCCGGAGCCAGGGATAGCTGAGAAACCCTTTGGCTGATCTTGCAATAAAGCCTCAGCTGACGGCGAGAGGGGAGCAGCCCAGAGAGGTGCAATCCAGATGGTGATGGCTCAGGATGACAAATGACTCCAGCAGATTTTTCTAAGGGGTGATGATGTAGTTCAGGTGCTTGCGATGGCTGATAAAATGTTTAAAGCCCTTGCCAAGGAAATGATGTCAACAAGCAGTCTGTCTCGGGGGACAGATCCCTGGGGGACAGTTCTGCTTTAAGTTGCAGAATTTTCATCCATGCCGCTGTGATGCCTGTTTTGTGTATTTTAATTATGTGTTTGTGTTTGGGGGAGGGTATGTTTTTGCTTTTGACTGTTCCCCAGGCTTTATCCCCTAGGAGGCTTCTCTTTCCATTGGGAAAGTACTCGTGTTTCAGTGAAAGGATGCCAAGTGTCTGGCAGCCGTTTGTCCAAACAAGGGGACTTGTTAGATCAGCAGTGGACACTTGAATGCAATCGCAGTTGTGTCTGTGCTGCTGGCTCCTACTTACTGTGAGGACATGGAAAGTTCACATGGTCAGCACTGTGTAATTCTTATTAAGGGCTACTTGGGTTTTGGGGTTTTTTTTCCCCTCTTTCAAGTGGTGTAGGAGACACCCACTGCATGGCTTGCATCATCCAGAGGTGGACACCAAAGGCTTCAATGGCTCGGTGCTAAGAAACTTTCACAGGGAGCAGGGATCGACAAAGAACTCCTGTTTGGAATAACTTTTTGATAAAGGCATTCAGATTTTTTTTGGTCCTGCTTTTGATTTGTCTTGGAGTTGTTTATCTTGCTTGTACAGCAATGAAAACAAAACCCAAGGTAGCAGATGAAAGCAGGAGTCCTGCTGTCAGATCAGCCTTAAAAATAACCTGGTTAAGATCTGATGAAAAATACACTCATTATCCACTAATGAAATAATTGCTTTGTTAAGAATCTGCAAAAATCAGATTTTGGCGTAATTTTCTGGTACTGAGTCATTTGCGCTAATATCTGCGATGTGCAGAGTGATGACTTCTGACCATATCTTGAGGTTGAGGCGTTTGAGCTGCTCACCTGATACCAGCCGGTGCTTGTTGATTCCCCAGCTTCCGACCTGTCTCTCCCGCCTGCCTGCTGGGAAACGAGGACAGTGGGAAGGAGGCGTGATGTGACCCGAGGTGGGGCGCACAGCTGGCAGCGGTGTGTCCCGTATCGGGGACGGGTGTTGGGGAGCGGTGTGCTGGCTCTCCATTCCCAGGGAGGAGGATGCTGTGCCGGTCATCGCTTGAAGGCACTTACTTGTACGCTGGTCTGCATGTGGTGCGTTTCTGTTGGGGAGATTTTGTGCTGGTTTTGTGCAGCTTTTCAGCTGCGTTTGATTGTCACGTTGGCTGCCAGCTCCTATCGAGCCTATTGTGGTTGCTTTTTTTTTTTTTAAAAATGCATCAAACTTACAACTTTCTCTTAAGCGTCACCTTTCTAAAGCAGCTTCGTGGCCGGTGAGGAAGAGCTCGCTGTTAGCTTCTGCTGCTTCTACGGGGAAAACCTGTGAGGTTTGCGAGTGGGAACTGGTCCCTGCAGACACGCAGTAAAAATCCATGTTGAAATAGGGACGGACGGAGGGATACAGACATCCCGGGGGCTGTGTTAGGGCCCGTAGCAGTAAGCGTGTGCGTACAGACCTTGCGAGGTTATTGGTATTCTACTCAGGGCTTATCTCTGTTTTTATTTAAAAATTGTTACATTTTTACGCCAGGTTCGGCTGAATTGCTGCTGTGACAGAAAGTGCTTTTTTTGTAGACAACTATTTTATGTTTTCCATTTTACTGACTGGCTTTTTAACTACTTACCGCGTTTCTGTTTTCCACTTGTTTACACCTTGCTCCTGCCAAGCTTTTTCTTTAATACGAGGTTTCAAAGCAATTTTTCCTTTGTATATATAGATTTGCGGCTTCTTGAACAGGGAACAGTCAAAATCAGTCAAACCCCTTTAAACTCCCCTGCAATTAGCTGGTGAAAGAGAAGGAGGGAAGAACGGCTCTGACAGCTTCTATTTATTTATTTATTTATCTTTATTTATTTATTTCCCTCCACACTCAGAGGAAAAATGTTCCTTTTTGTTTTATTAATGAAGTGCTTATGAAATCGAGCGTTTGATGGTATGCACTCGGAGCAGGCAGAAGGCGAGCTTCCCCATGTCGCGCTGGCAGCGTGCTTCCTTTCTGATCTGTAGCACGCTAGTTTATTCCAGATGTGGGCTTGCTCCGAACGGAGGCTGCCTGATGTACAATGGCTTCACGGTGGAGAAGGATGGCCTGCGGGGACCCGCTTGGAGCTGCCAGCCGAATTCTCTGTTCTCGCTTGCGGTCTGTTACATAAGATGACCTATTTTCTTCGCTTGCGATTAATCCGAGTAGAATATTCATACTGTCTTTTAAAAACATTTTAATTATTTTGTAGCTCAGGCACTTTGATCAGCTGCACGTGGAAAAAATCTGGTCCAAAGGGCTGCCTGCTCGAAAGAGCCAAGTTTGGAGGAAAGTTGAGTCACCTAGGAATGATGTAACTGCAAAGAACAAAAATTCGCCATTAGCCCAGCTGCAGCCTGACTCCACCGCTTGTGTTTCATCTTGCTGTAGGAGTGTTCACAGGAGCGAGGGAAGTCAAAAAAGTGTAGGTCTAGAGGGCACTTCAAGAGATGACGCGCTCATCTCCTCCTTTGGAGGACAAACGCTGGTCCATCGTGTCCATGAAACCCTCCCATCGAAGGGGGATCCACAGTCGCTTTGCATAGACAGGTCTGCTGCCGCTCTGCATGTAGAAGCAAAGTCCATGGGGTGGACCTGAGCAGAGTCAACATTTGCTCCCAGGAGATGGAGAGCAAATCTATAAATGGAAATTTTTGCTTCTTGATTCCTTTGACTGTCGAAGCAAGCATGGATATCTTTCCGAATGGCCATCTTGGCTGAATCTCAGGTGAATTGCGTGAAGTTTTCTGGATTGTTGTATGGAGGTGGTCAGCCCACGTTATCTAGTGGCGAGCTTCGTTACTGCGACCTGCCTTTGGCTAAGGGATGCAGATTGGTCTCCTTATACTTCAGAGTGGCCTGAGCAGGGTTATCACCTAGTCCTTGGCTGTGACAGGAGCTGGTAGCGCCTCTCCGTCCTTCCTGAGGATGGCTGGCATTTGAGATGCCTGGCTGGACCAGCATCAGCACATCTCTGTGCTTTAGGCATGAAATGCTCTTGCGCTGAAAGCTCTGTGTGCACGTGAGTGGATTTATTGTGTCACTTGCGAATGAAGCTGGGGGGATTATTCTTCACTGGTTTTATAAACGAAGCTATGAGAATTTATTCTGAGAGGATGGAAAAGTTCAGGTGTTAATAGGAATATGAGACTGGCAGCGGCCAAGCAGCAAGCAGAACTGTGCAGCTGACCAGAGGAGACCGGTCAGCAGTTAAATTGGTCCTCCTCTGCACAGGGATTATGCAGGCTCCAAGGACAGTGACATGAGACATGCAGACTGCCAAATCGAGCTACTCTTGGTGTTTCCCTTGCGTATTGTAACTCTCTGGAGCACAGTGAATGCACCAGAATCCTAGCGTTCATTTAAAGACTAAGTGAGCTTGTAGTCTTTTTGTTTATGAAGGAAAGCTTGAAAATGTGATCCTTTAATTTTGAATTTTTCTGAAGACATGCACCACTCTGCACTTTTCTTTTTTTCTTTCTTTTTTTTTTAAAGCATTTAGACTTTGTGTCGTTGAACCTGGGAATCTCCAATAACTCAAGAAAACTGGTTTGAAGTCAAATGTAAATGCATTTACAAATCCCTGGAATTGGCACGCAGCTTTAGTATTGAGGCTTTCCTGTGATGGAGGGACTTGAGATGCACATTCAAAGCTGCAGCGTTTCCTAGTGGGCTGTGAAGTATCCACAGCTGCCCTGCGCAAAAGAGATAGCAACTTTGTGGGGAGGGGAAGGAGGTTCTGCTGAACGTCCCCTTTCTCCAAGAGCCTTCAAGCAAAGCGTAGCAATCTGCTTTTTAATACTTAGCTTTTAAATGACGTAGCTTGGAGGTGAGGGGCGTTTGCTTTGTAGCACGTGGTTAGATGTGGAGCTATGAATGTTTTATGAAGAAGAGGGGAACAACAGTGAGAGGATCTGATTTCCAGTTGACGAGGAATTGCTTGTTCCCAGTGAAATGCATGCAGCTGACCAGTGGTGGCTTGAGGGACAGCGGTTTCTTACACAGGGGATGGTGACCATGTCATTTGAAAATGAGTGAAAGAAATAGGTGTCTGGGTATGTGCCAAATGGTTTCGTTGTCTTTATCGTGGCCGCGTTCTGCCATCCGTGTTCAGACTGAGTAAAGCTTTACTTTGAGAGTACTTTAGATTTCAGAGTGGGAGTTCAAGGGAAATAAGATGGCGCTTGCATTAAGAGCAGCAGAGTCTGAGTCTTGCCATTTGCTGCTATTAAGTGTTTTGCTATGTAAATTAATATCTGAGAGTGGGTCAGTTAAGAATAAATTTGAGGTTTGGGGTTTTTTTTTGTAAGATGTGTGATAGTGAGGAGTGCTGAGGAATGCAAGCTAGGCGCTGCACACTGTGGGCCTTTGCATAACTTGCATTCCAAAACTCTTTTGCAAATCATTAAACACAATTTTATGACTGCATTGTTAAACTTTATTGGAGAGTCTGCTTCCGAACTGGATTTGACAACGGGACACTCAGAGTGGCATCTTGTGAGGAGAATAAATGGCCATCGTTTCATCCTGGGCTCAGTTGGGGGAGGCAGAGAGATTGTATTTCTCTGTTATACTTGTTTTCATTACGCATGCAAGGTACTTCATAGCAATAAAAACTCTCTGGAGGTTTTCATTCTGTAGCTCAGTTCTGTTTTTTAAGTAGATAAATATAGTTGACTCTTGCCCCTGCATTTAGCGCGACGTGTGTATCACTCTAATCTTGAATTATTCTCTGTCCTGACATGTCCTGTTATTCAGTAGGAGACTGGGCTTTTATCGATGCGTTGAGGATCCCAGTTAAACCTGTTTGGGTATTGCCCATGTGCATGACTTTCAAGTTAACAAATTACCCACAGGTGTCTATGTTTTCAGGCTCACACTTTTGGGTTACCTCTTAAGACACCTGGTTTGTTTTTCCTGTTTCTCCTGCCTGTGGTCTAGGAGCTGTATAACAGTATTATTATTTTTCACTCTGTTATTAAGGTAGTGGTGTAGATACTGACCTCTTTGTTCCTATACTCGAAACACTCATCCTACAGTGCATTTAAAAGTTCCAGCATAATGCCCCAGTGAACAGGTAAAAGAAGCACATTCTCTTCATTTAATAAAGGCTGTGAAAAACAACATTGGACTGAAATCTGCAGGTTGCTGCCCCAACCCTGGGTTTGCCGATATATTTAGCAGTTCCTCTTCTCAGAAACAAGCAGCAGTTCATACACATTCTTCACAGTTTGGCATGAAATTTTAATCATCTTTGCAACTTGGGCGTTTGCGTACTGCGAGAACGTTACTTATGTGCAGAACAGACCCAGGCAGAAATAGCTGACCCCATGCCCAGTGACTGCAACACATGGCCTAAAATTGCCTCCAAATTGTGCATTTTGCTGTCTTGCAAGCTTGAAAACTTCCTGGGGTTCTTCATAATTCCCTTATCCTGGTTCTTCCTCTCTCTGAGAGAGTCCTGGCAATCACTCAATGTGTCTGTCTTGCTTGCTTGTTTTTCTCTTTCCTTTCCTGCTTTGCTGGTATCTGCCATGCTTGTGTTTCTTTGTGCCCAGTCCTGCCAGTAGGGCTCATGGGAGCTAGATTTTGGTTTGCATTTTGTATTGCTGTGGAGTGTGTAAAGCACTTTTTTGGTAAATATTTATAATCATTAAAAGAACCCCAAAAACAAGTGTCCTAAGCATTGCTTATTACCTTGCTTATACTGAAAAGTTATTCTCTGTGGCGGGTAGGTTTATTATTTACAGTCTGTACAACAGCTGGCCAATAGGCAATATTTGACTGGCAGCTGATAACTGGAAGCGTGTATTTTCTTTCCTGTGTCTCAAACCCTGCAAACCCCTGCGGAGGGGGAAGCACTGCTGTGTGATGTCAGCCTGGTCCCTGCTGCAGCGGCAGCTGCGCTACCTGGTGTTCAAGGTCCCCCCCTTGAACAACATCTTGCTCCTCTGCAGCCCTGCACAGCTCAGATTTTTGGCGAAGGGGTTTGAGGCCGCTGGTCGCTTTGGGAAGGATCAGGGCATTGAGAGGAGCACCTCTGCGTGGCTCGGAAAAAGCTGCAAACAGCCCTGCAAGGAAACCTCTACGTGCTGACCCTGCTCTGTGCTGCCTCCTCCTTTCTGCCTCCTTCGCTTGGACCACAGCTTAATGCAGCAAAAGCTCAGCAAAAACACCCGTTTAGCTTGAGCTATGCGGATGTGCGGTGACGGGCAGCGAGGTGCTAAATAGCTCCCTTCTGTACCCTCCCAGCCTCTCTCACTGTCCAAATCCAAACTCAAGGACTCTCTGCACGTTTTCTCTCAGCGAGAAGGTTGCCGCATATGGAAGATGCACATCCTGAAGGGCACGGACGGGCTGGGAATCCAGATAACGGGAGGCAGAGGGTCGAAGCGGTCCCCTCACAGCATCATCGTCACCCACGTGGAGGAAGGTGGCTCCGCACACAGGTGAGGCGACGGCGGTGTCTTCGTGGGAGTGGGTGCGATGGAGCATCCGTGGCCATCGCTGTTAGCCAGGCTCATGAGACAGGTGTGGGGGCTTTGACCTCCCATTGTGTGAGGGTGAGAACGTGGCGGTTTTGGCTTAAAAACTCATTTTTGTGATTGGTCACAGAAGCTTCTTTCTGGCGTGTTTGGTCTGAACTATGGACAGATCAAACAGTTGCTTGGTGCTGGAGCCTGACGGTTTGTGGGGCTTTTCCCCCAAGTCTCCTTTTGGAAGATGGGCTTTTCCCATGAGATTGGCAGTGGGTGAGGGTGGGTCATGCGACCTGGAGTGTTCACTGCCGGACGTGACTCTGCTCCCTGACAGGGGGGAGATGGGGCTCGCTGCTGCTCCCTGATCATCTCCAGGGGGGCACAGAGAAGGTTTGAGGAGCCTCAGCCCTGCAAAGAGGGTGGAATGGCTCTGGTTATAACAACGACCTCCTGGGAGCGCCTTTCTGAGCCACTTCTTTGGGCAAATAACCCTGCACCGATTGATGCAGACAGCGTCAGCCAGACCACGTGTTGTCCATGCCTCCGTGTCCCACCGCGTGCCACTGGAGCCTGGCACCGGGAGAGGACTGCCCTGCAGCTCCCTGTTCCCGCTCTGTTTCCGCAGGGATGGCAGGCTGACGGCGGGCGACGAGCTCCTCATGATCAACGGGCAGTCGCTGGTTGGGCTCTCCCACCAGGACGCCGTGGCCCTCCTTCGCTCGGCCGCTGGCCTGGTGCAGCTGGTGGTCGCTAGCAAGGTACGGTCCTCTCCTTGGTGGTCCCCTGAACGTACATCCAGAGGAGTTTGTGCAGGTGCTGCGTGGAAAGGGCGTATTTTTGATACGAAATCACACGTGCACATTTGCTCCCCTAAATATAACACACAGCTATGGGAAATGTATCTGTAGCTTCCATAAATCTGTGGGGAATCAGCAGGGTATAGACCAACTGAATGATTTGCTGGTATTGTCACTGTTGTTCAGTGTGCAAATGAGTCTGTATTTTTTCATGCAGATGTTACTTAAGTTTTTGCCAAAACCATTTTCTTAAAATATATGCTAAACAAAACAGGCTGTTCTCAGCCTCTTCTGCTTCCTGCCTACATATAGCTCTCATCTCTTGTCCTATCTGTGTGCCTGAGGTCTCTTGATGACGATCTCTTGGCTTGAGCTCCTTATTTTGTCCTTGTTAATAGCGCGGAGTGGAGCTCTTGCAGATAAAGGAGCATGAAATTTCAGGGAAATGAGAGTGGAACTCATTTATCAGTCAGGCTCTTCATTCCCCTCTCAGTGCAAGAGATTGAGGGGATATTACACCATGTTTTTTCCTTTGTTTAAGAAAATCCTGCCCACCCTCCTTTGTTCTCATCCCAGGACCGCAGCCTGCTGCTCCCCCACTTGGGTCGATGCAGGTGTTTGGTGGGTGGCCAACCAGCTCCCCAAAGCACCTGGGGTCTGAAAGAAGGACCTGCCCGCAGGTGGGGGCTATCAGGACCTTTGGGGTGGTGGCAGGAACATCTTGGGTGAAAGGGACTACTCATAAACCTGCATTTCCAGGTGGAGTGTGCAGTGCCAGCACGCCACTCTGTCAGTATTTTTTAAACTTTCCTTAGCTTTGCCTTCAAGTTGCCCCAGCCAACCTGGTGCAGGTTTCTGCAGGTTTGATGTCTGGATGCTCTTACGGCTTTCTGGGATGCTTTATGCTCTTGTTTTTCAAGAAGAGGCCCTTTCCCACTGTATTCGAAGTGAAAGAGCCTATAAATTCTGTAACGTCTCAGTTAGACAGTGAAGTTCATTAAAGACCTTCTGTAGGCCTGGTATCTGTAGACCTTCACAGCCTGGTATTAAATCCACCAGTGTTTATTCTGGAAACAACATGGTTTGACCTGAAGTAGGTACGTTCTGTATTTCCTTTAGACAATTGGATTCTCTGTCATAACACAAGGCAGCAGACTGCATGAATTTCTCCGTAAAATTATTCCCGTGTTCATGTGATGACTGCATCAGAATAATCATCACAAATAAGCTTACAGCATAAAACTTCACGTTCTTGGTCGGGCTGTGAATCTGTCTGGCCCGCGCTCTGTGCGCTTGGACAGTTTTCCTGCCCCTGGGCGGAGGACTTGGAGAGGCCAGCGGTGAGGAATCCAGCCTGCGCCACGTTTTGGGCAGTCTCAGAAAAGGTGTAAATAGGTGAAGTGTTCCCCAGCAGCTCCCTCTGGGCGTTACTTGTTGGTATGGGAAAGCAGCCTTGCAGTTTGGCCTGGTGAGCGCTCTTGAACGCAGGATTTGTTCTGAAATCGCAAAATGAAGAGTCTGTCTGGCCACTGCTTTCAGCTAATGCACATGTTTGCCTATGGGAAAAGGTGCCAAAACCTGGAAACAGATCCTGAAGCATCAGGGCTGAGCTGGTAGAGGATCAGTGGCTCAGTTTTCATTTTGTTCTCTTAGTTAAGGTGTATTATTCTTATGTGTGTAGATAGATAAACGTGTGAAGGGAATATCCTCATGGAGGGAGCAGGAGCACAGAGCATGATTTGGGATGCAATTAAATGAGGTTTGTAAAATCTGCTTTCAGTGACATTTAATAAACCCAAAGCAGCGAGGAGCAGCCTGCTGGGGAAATGTTGATTTTAAATTCTCCTTTTTGAAATCTAAAGTGTTCTAGACATGTATTGGCCTGTGTTCACTGTGTATGCACTTTAACAGCAGGTCTGCTTTTTTATAACTGGACCATTGAAGTTTGAGCACATGGAAGCCTGTCCCCAGAGCAGGATTACCAGGGAGCTCTCACTTGGGCAGGTGAAATGGAGCGGTTTCACCATCACTTAGGTGGTTTTCTGCACGCGATGTAACATGTTTTGTTGTCTCTTGGGTAGGAATCTGCTGAAGGGGATTTTCTGAAGTACCCATCTACCAGTTTGCCAGACTTGCTTAGCACTTGCTCAGTCCAAGACTCTGTCTCTTGCACTGACAATAAGGAAAACGAAGAGCCAGAAGAAGACGACATGAAAGGAGTGAATGTGTCTCCTGAAAAACTGGTCACTGTAAGTGTGGCTTCGGTGTGACGTTTTTACTCTCTCCCTTGACGCCTCTTTGCATCTGTCACGTTCTCCTACAGCCTGATGTGGAGCAGGCCCTCAGGACGGGGCAATTCCACCCAGCCCTTCTTTGCCTCGGACATGGGTGAGAAGCTAAAACAGGGATGGTGTCTACCACAGCGTCTGCCATCTCTGCTACTGTGCTGCAGCAGGGCAGCAGCGCAGGGAGCAGGAGCTCTCGTGTCCTCCAAGCTATGTGGCAATCGTGGTTTTGTTTTTCTCTCTGCTTTTGGATTGTTTTCCACCCACTTCCACTGCTTTTGTTGGATCTGGTGCAAGATCTCTCACAGTGCTTGTGCAGTAACACGCTCTTCTTTCCCCTCCTGTTGTAACTGAACTTCTTTAACAGCTTGTGATTCAAGTCTTCAAATTTTATTTGCTCTGTTGATGCCAACAGACACTTTTGGGGGGAGGCATGTGAAATTCTGGCTGTGAACTGTAGCTGAAGTTTTGCTGAATAAATGCTGCCAGTTGATAATCTCACTTGCATTCCCTTCAGGGCTGCATTAAGCAGAGATTAAGTGGATTATTGTTATTTATTTATAATGTAGCAGCCCTCTGAAACTTCATCGGTGTTCTGGGCCTCTGTTGTATTGTACAGACGAAGAATAAAATTATGTTTGCTACTCTAAAGAGCTTGCAGGCTGGTTTTACAGCAAGTGAAAACAGGTGGATTCACTAGAGGCTTTTGTCTTTTTTTTTAATTTTTATCTTCCTGTCCCCCCGTCCGTACCCCCCCTTCTGCGGCAATTATAATAAATCCCTTAAACCTTTGGATGGCTCAGATGTGATACCATTTTGGGGATTTGTTCTGATTTTGTTTTCTTACTTTCCATTTTCTGAGCAAAAAACCGCTCCCTGGGACAAGTCTCATGCTGTACTCTAGCTCTTGCTGGTGTTCACTTCATACCTGCCTGTTGTCTCTGACTTTCTTTGAGTCTATGTTTATAACAGTCCTCACTCGCACACGTCTCCTTACTGGGACAAGTTTTGGTACTTCTGTACTGTCTTCTCTTCTGTGTGCCTTTCTGAGGGGAGGAAGGGAAAAACAAGTAAGTCGGGGATGCTTAGCATGCTGATGATGGTGTAGTGTTTTTGTGCTAACTTGAGTGGGCACCTAAGTGTTCTTTTGGCTATCAAAATACTTTAAATTCTTCTATATATCATATTTCAAATACTGGTAATTTTTCCTAAGGCTGTGGCTCAATAGCGTTTAAACATAAAAATCAATTTTGTCAAAACTTAATTGTGTGGCTTCAGGATGCAGCTCCCTGGCATTCCAGTGACTCTTTCAGCACACGCAAAGAGTTACTTGTCACTTGTTTGGCTCCTGACTTTCCAGCAAGGCTCTGCCTGGTTTTCAGCAATGGCTTTTTTTTTTAGTATGTGTTTCCTTTCTAGATTAACATAATGCTAGGGAAGACTTGAGGTAGGTGAGGTGCAGGCCACCATGAAGACCCCGCTGCACGAGCCTGCCCAGAGCTCTTCCGCATGGACCTGGTTTTGGAACCTGCCCTGAAGTCCATCCCAGTGCTTCTGTGGCTGGTGGTGGTGGTAGCCGGATGGAGGACCAGTTTGATTTGCCTGCCTCATTGGCACTCTCACCCCTGATGGCAATAACTCTGTGCTTTTGTAATTCATCGCTGGGGGGTGGAGGGGAAATTGGAGAAATCTGAGTACAGTAGACACGTTAGAAGAATCACAGGAAGATTTTTTTTCTTCTTCATCTTTTCTGTTTCTGTTAATTTTTTTGTTGGAGGGAGTGTAATTCAGAGGGGTGTAATAAGCTGTTGATAATTTTCAGGACCTCATCTTTTTTTTTTTTTTTTGCTTGGGCTGCACGTGAAATCCTTCCTCTTCTAAGACAAATTGCAGGATTTCTTTGCATTCCCCATGTAATTTCTGTCTCAGCCTCGGGAGTGGAGACAGGGCTTTCTGCAGACACTCCACAGAGTGTCAACCCCTCAGCTCTACCCACAGCTTGATCCATCCTCATCAGATCAGGGCGACCTACCAGGAGAGCTGAGCCGAGTGGGGCCAGTCCTACATGCCACCAGACAGGACATAGGAAGGTAAATGTATGCAAGAGATAAACTTTACACGTGGCTTCTTTCTACGTGGCAAGATGGCAGGGAGTTTTCATGGCAAAACTTAGAAGTTGATTTCAAGGTCAGTAGGAACATGAAGCATCACATGACTATTTAAAAAAAATATTATTGCAAAATTGCTTTGGAAATTAACTGTTCTTTGCTGCTCCCACTGTCTTGATGGTACTTACGTGTCTTCTCTTTCTCTCATATATATTCCATTGTGTTTATACTGTAGATACGGGATGACAGTCTGATTGGTGATTAAAGCAGAGACTAAGCTGGACTGTTTTTAATCAGTGCAAATATCATTGGTTTGGACTTCCAGGGTGGGTGGTACTCGTGGTCTGGACCAGGTAGCTGAGACTGTGGTCTTAATTTAAGCCTTTAAGAATCACAGAATGTTGCGAATTGGAATAGACGTCTGGAGATCGTCTGGTCCAACCCCCCTGCCAGAGCAGGGCCACCTACAGCCGGCTGCACAGGATGGCGTCCAGGTGGGTTTGGAATGTCTCCAGAGTCGGGAGACTCCGCCACCTCTCTGGGCAGCCTGTGCCAGTGCTCTGCCACCCTCAAAGGAAAGAAGTTCCTCCTCGTGTTCAGATGGAACTTCCTAAGTTCAAGTTTGTGCCCGTTACCTCTTGTCGTGTCACTGAGCACCACTGGAAAAAGCCTGGCCCCCTCCTCCTGGCCCCCTCCCTTTAGGTATTTTTAAGCGTTGATGAGATCCCCTGACAGTAGTCTTTTCTCCAGACCTCTTGGATTTGAAACTGATTCTCAACCCAGCTGTGGCCAGGAGTTCTCTTTCTCACCACCAGTTTCTCACCTCTGACAAGAAGTTAATGAATTTTCTTGTTTACTGTGCAGGGGCTTTTTGGAGACTTCAGGGGATACAGTGGGGTGCTGGGTGGTTAGGTAACAAGTAATTCAGAGTGATTTATCATCAGCTGATGCTTCACTGTCCCTTTTCTGACCAGTGTAGAAGATGCTACAAAACTTGCAGGGGCTCTTAGTGTTGTCTAAGGTCTTCTTTCGTTAACTTCGCTATAAATATAGTTCAGTGCTGGGTATTCAGAACCATAACTTGTAGATCTGATGGACGTGCTGTTAATGCCTCAGCACCTGATTGCTTAAAGGCTGAACCAGGCACAGTCGTTAAGTGCAGAGGGATCACTGTTATCTCCAGGAGCTCTGCAGAGTGTTCCTGAGAGACAGAGACCCTCCTGTATCTCACCATGGTGAGGTGTTCAATGAAATCATGTGTGAATTCAAAGGGATGTTGCTAGGGAAAAAAGATAATTGCTTGAAATTAAGGCATATATTCAAATCTTCAACCTTGTAGGTATTCAGAACCCAGCTGGACTCAGCCTTTAGCAGCCTTATCTAATTGTCCTCTGCTTTGAGATGGGGGCTGGACCAGGGACCTCCAAAGGTCCCTTCCAACCTGGTTTACTCTACAATTCTGTAAAAAATTTAAAAAAAAAAAAAAATCATTTCTAGGTGCTGGGTGTTAAAAATTTTCCCTGTGAGCAAATTCTTTAAAACTGTTAAGTCCTGCTCTAGAGTTTGCAGCCAGGGAAATATAATCTGAGCTAATCAGCTTCTCCAAGACACAGCACAAGAGTGTAGTGACACTTGAAAACTGTAGTTTAAGAGTAATATTACTTGTAAGTCTTACTTGAAAGTCCACCTGTTGTGTTTCATCAATAAAAATTTCATAATAGCACGTAACTGGAGCTCTGTTCTTACACAGTCTCCTTATGTAAAGCTCTATTTAACATGAAATGTCCCTTAAAGCTCTAACTTTAATAAAATTTCTGCCACCAGGCCAGAAAAGGATTACATTAATATCCTTAAAAGGCACTTCTTTTAGACCTAGTTTGGCCAAAATGTTCCTTGACTTCAGATACAAACTACTAGGTCACAGAGTTGTCTTGTGTTAAATTGTCCTGAGGTACTTAGGAAATTATGTAGTCCTCCTCCAAATCCATATTTTGCCTTGGGCAGTTGATACTCCTATTTTAAAATGTCATTATTTATGTCCAAGTGAAATGGGATGATATGATAGTATTTGCCTTAGATAGTTTATCTTTAATTCTAATTCACTTTTCCTAGAATTTCTGTTCCTTGAAATTGAGTCTGTCACTGTACTGCTGGCTGGCAGAGCAACCTGAGAAATGAAATACGAAGAGGAAACAGGTCTGCCAAGAATTTGCAAAGTGTCTGCTGAGTTTGGGGCATTTGGGATGCCCAGACAGAGGCATGTACTGTTCTTAGTTGCTTTAAAGTTTTTTCGTCTTTGTTTCTGCTGGTGCTACATTGTTCAATATATGATGATTGGAGTACTTTATTTTTGAGGTGTTCAACTTCATATTAGCAGGCTGAAATTCCAAAAAGTTACTAAATACAAGAAAAGTTTGTCTGCATTGGCAGGTTTGATCTGTAGCTGCTGGAGGCAGGGAGGAAAGCCTGGGGACCATTCCTCTATACCTTGATTAATCTTGTGCTCTCCCTTGTGTATCTTCTGCTCGTGATGCTGGAGGGAGGACCCTGAGCCAAGTCTATTCCACGCAGAACAGAATTATACAAAAGAGGAATTTCTTACTTGGGGCAGGAGGTCATCGTTATCCCTACCTGTTGGGGGAGAGCTGGGAAGGGAGGCAATTTACCTCCCTGTGCCCAAGCTGACCACGTGGATGTGCCGTGGGGAAACAACCTCTGGCAGCATCCCTGGCTGCGTGACCCTCTGCTGTGGGATGGTGAAACCCTTCTGCTCATCTTTCATCACTTGTGTTGACCTGAAGGGCTTGGTGTGTACCTTCACACGAGCTGTGGGCACATTGCATGTGGAGACAGCCATGACCCACCAAGGTCTTGAGCCTCCTACAAGTAACAGGATGTCTCCAGTTACAGGTTTCTTGCATGAGCTGGATTTCCTTACCCCTGCCAAAACCTGCTTGTGTTTTTTTGTAAGCCATGCAGCTAAAGGTGGATAAATAAACCTGTTCTGTGAATATGCAGAAATGCATTTGTTTACACACGCACTCCTTTCCTCATTTTTATGTTTTATATAAGAATGATTAGTTAACTAAACTAAATAACTGCTTATTTTCTTTCATGAGCCTTTCTGTATTATTGGGGAATCCGTATGTAGTTACCTGTAGCCATACAGGCATAATAAGGGGGAGAATAACAATGCCGTAAGTTTAAAAACACTCTTGGGGTCAAAAGTTCTTCTGGAAACACTGGGAGAGAATTTCAGAGAAAGCATTAGCGTTGAGGAGGAACAGGAAGCATAACTCAACAATTAAATGTGTGCAGAGCTTGGGGAGGGACCCTCGTTACTTGGAGGATTTAAGCATTCGTTCCCATTAGGAGACTGCTGTCTCCAAAGAGGTTGCTCTGAAACGCGATTCATTCCTCAGACAGCACTGCGTGGCTGGGAGAAAGCAAGAAAGAGCTTTTGCTGGCAGAAATCTGCTTTGCAATGAAATGCTTTGCTTGCATTTTCTTGTACCTTTGTGAGATACAGTCTCGCCCAGCATATCCGCAGGTCTGTGCCCGTGCAGCGCCCTTCACTCATGCTGTAGCTGAGCAGACACACCGGGTCCTACAGGGACTCCAAAGGACTGGGGAAATGCAAGCTTTTAGGGTAAATGTGGTTACGAATCCAGGCAAGAGAAAATGGCAAAGTATTTGTTGACCAAATCTTGTTCACCCAGTGTGGCTGTTCTTGCATTTTGTTTTTGGGCTTGGTTTGGTGTTTGTTTTGTTTTGTTTTGTTTTTCTCCACTCCCAGGAACCATATCACATTAAAATGAGCAATTGCAATTTGTTTTGTTGCCAGAGGGATGTTCAGCGATGTGCTGATGGTGGTGGTGCGACACTGGCAAAGGGCTTGGGAAAGGTGTGGGCACACATCCTGTGATTTTAGGCAGGAGGAAGAGTGGTGAAAGGCCCCCAGGCAGGCAGTGTCATTGAATTACTGTTTTTCATACGTTCTAAAATTCACCTGTCAAGGAGATGTTAACGTGAATGTGTTCTTCAGGTCAGGAGGGAGTTCCTCAGCAGCAGTTGCATCCTTCCCAGTGCCTGGCTCTCAGCCCTTCTGGGCCAGTTCCTACTGCCTCCATGGTAAAGGCAAGCCCAGAGAAAACTGTTTCACCTGGAGGCTGATACTCCAAAGGGTTCCCCGTAGACGTGATGCAGCCTACAAACTGTGAAATATCTCCTGTTGTTTAGGCTTGTGGAAGATAACCTTTTTGGTTTGACCATAAATATCAGTGTAGACAATGCCCAGAGTTACAATTTTTGCTCTTCCTGTGCGATATGTTTGAAAGCCAAGTCAGCAGAGTAATAGAAACACAAGTTTATCTCCAGTACAGGTTCTGTATGGTCTTTGTTTTTTGTGAATGAGGGTTTTTCCCATAAAGCAACAGATACAGTACAGCCTGTCTCTCCTTTGGCTATTTGGATAACTGCCCAGTTTTGAAGGAGATGAACTGCCTTTAACAAGCTAAAAATAACCCCCTCATGGCACTGGAACAAGAGGGATGCTGTCACAGCCATGCGGTTCGCATACATTAACAGAAGGATGATGAAGGCTGAAGGATTTGAGAGTTAGCGTGAATGTCGTATCATTACATCTGCAATTTGTTTATCTGCAAATTCTTGAGCGTGTCCACACTCCAATCTTGGTCGGGCTCGGCTGAAACTCATTTGAGATGTGCTGTGCTTGAATAAATGCAGCCTATCTAATGTATGAGGCTTCAGATCCTCGATGCAGGTATGAAAGACAGCTAATGCTTACATATTCCGTATCCTCTCGTGTACTTAGGATGATACAAAACGTGGTTTTGGAGCTGAAATCCAAACCTCTCCACCAGCTGTGTCATGGGAATGCGTGCTGCAGCTGTGGGTTGACTTCAGTATTAGGAAGGCCTTGCTTCCTTCTCAGGAGAGTTGTTTATTTTGAGGACTGTTTATTGCTTGCTTTGTCTCTTATAGTGAGTTAAAAGGTTGTCATTAAAAAAAAAAGGCAGAAGCACTTTATTGTTTGTCCTGATGCATAGGCTCCGGATTTGTGCTAAGCCATGAACTGAGCGTTTATTAAAGAAAATAATAGAGGAGCTGGACCAGATTCCACCCAACTTGAAGTTCCACTCCTCTGTTTACCAGGACGAATCTTCTGGGACCTCTCTGCAGCACATGGAGACATCTCGTGGGCAGTGACTAAACTGCATGCTAATGTGTCATGCTTTTTAAGGTTTTGGGGGAAAAAAGAATAAAGCATAAAAATAAAAACAGCAGTGATCTGTTTGTGCACCGTTTCAGAAATGTGTGCATTTGATTTTCTTTAGCTTAGAAGCTGTTTCTAGTGAAAATCATAATATATTGCAGAAGAGTGATCTGGTCCAAAAAGGATTGGGAACTGTTTAACTGGGAGCATCTTACTGTTGCCAAGACACATGTTGTCTGTGATACCTGTTTCTTGGAGAGCTTAGCTGCATTAGGCATTTCTTGCATTTCTTACTACTTAAAAGGTTATTTTTAAAGGTTTGTCTCTTCAAAACATTATTGCTACTTTTAGCAACTGTTTGGAAACGTGAAAATGGAGTTTGCTTTGCTTAACTGTAAACGTAACGTTGCACCAGAGAGTCTTTGGAGCCAGCACAGCTGGGATCCTGCTCCACCGAGACCCTGCCAGCATCCTCTGGCCGTGGTCAGTGCCTTGGGGCTCCAGGTATCGAACACATGGAAGAAGGGTTTGGAGTGTCTTGTACACAATAAATAGTGTTCTGGAAGATGAGGAGGGACTCTTTGTCAGGAAGTCTAGTGATTCGACAAGGGGTAATGGTTTTAAATTGGAAGAGGGGAGATTTAGATTAGATATTAGGAAGAAGTTCTTTACTGTGAGGGTGGTGAGGCACTGGAACAGGTTGCCCAGAGAAGTTGTGGAGGCCCCGTCCCTGGAAGTGTTTAAGGCCAGGCTGGATGGGGCTTTGAGCAACCTGCTCTAGTGAGAGGTGTCCCTGCCCATGGCAGGGGGGTTGGAACTTGATGATCTTTAAGGTCCCTTCCAACTCTAACCATTCTATGATTCTATGAGAGCAACTCGGCTCCGCCACAGCGCGTCGCCAGCCTGTTTGCTGAGGGTGCACGGGCGGATGTTGCCACTGGCTTTGTGCCGGGGAGTGCCAGGCTCTGTTTCTTCTGCAAGTTTGTGTGTGACTACTCTGTAGACTTGGTAAAGATCAATAGAAGTAACCCTCGCTGTTTTGTACCTCCTAAAGCTGACAGTAGAGCCCTTTCTAGCATCTATTGCATTAAAGTGAAGGCTCAGGGTGGCTTTTGAATGCAGGCATTTGGTGGAGTGATAGGCCAGGCGTTCTCAGAGACCACTTTAAAGGTTTTTGTTTTGTTTATTTGGCATTTCCACCAATTCAGAAGATAGGGCAGCTCCAGTTCTTGACTCTTTGTATCAGACTTCCTGATCTTCTAGCTGCACATGAACTGGGAGTTTTCCAACACTTTCTTTGTAACTTGGTAATGGAGGCCTCAGGTTCCCATCCTCTTTGCCCGGGCAGGAGGAAGCACAGGCTGCCCCCGCTGGGACTGGCATGGGTAATTCCCAGAGGAGCTGCTGGGGAAGGCGGCTGGTGCTTTGTTTCACCAGCACGGCTAAATATAGCCCAAATCTGAGTCCTCCTGGAGCTGTGCTGGTGGAGCCTGCCCCGGCCAAGGCGCAGAGCTGCCCTCTGCCCCAGCAGCTTCGTGCTGGGGGAGAAGTCAGGGCACCAGGTTTTTCTAAGATGCCAGTTTTAAGGCACTGAATTAGTACTGATACGGAGGTGACCTTCCTCCTCTCTTCCTCCGTCCTTGGCTGCATCTGGATCTCTGTGTTCATCCCGTGACAGAGAGGAGCATCAATGGGATACTCTTTGGAAGAGGAGAGCCATAGAATCGTGGAGTCCTATAGCTTACTCCAGAAACAATTAAATCCAGGTTTTATTTGGTTTGTCCAAGAGTGCTGCTGGGGTGTTGGGCGGTGCTGTGTTTCGGAAAGGTGCCGCTGGGTGCTGCAGCCCCTGGTGCTGTGTGTCCTGGCTCATCCTGCTCTTCCCAGCATCCAGGCAGCTTTGTGCATGCCCTGAAACAGAGCAGTAAGCCGTGGGAAACTCAGTGCTGGCCAAGATTAGCAAATCCACATCCTCTGCATCGTTTGCAGTGTTAATTCCGGTAAATTACAGTGCTGCAGTTTGTAATTTATCTGGGAGACGGATTCAATTAAATTGAAAAAGAGCTAATTTAAACGGGAAGGTATTTTAACTTCCTGTGCAAGGGATAGGGGCCTGTGGAGCTCCCTGCCTACCTGATACATTTAAAGCTTAGAGCATGCTGTGCTCCAGGAGGCAATAAATAATTGCAAAAAATAACTGGAACAACTAGAATTGTAATAGATCTTCGAAGAAAATCCCCGAAACTTCTGGAAAGGCGTAAGCCTCTAAGGCACCAGCTAGTCTGGAGGGGCGAGGAAGAAGGGCTTTGTGCGGGGACCAGGTGAAGCTGGGTTTGCACTGGGCGTTTGGCTCCTCTCTCTGGAGCTTCTCTGGAGAACTGGGTTCGTCCTGCCGGCTGCCCTGCAGACAGCAGCCTTGGGGTGTTCCATGGTTAAATGGTTCCATGGGCAGTGCTGCTTAAGGAAAAACCCTCCCGGCTGTGTCGGGACCGAAGAAGATGAGGGATCCCGCCGTGGATCTCGCGCAGGGTTGCTGTGCGCGGGGGCGCGGATGCCCCTCTGTCAGGCTGCTGTTTCAGAATCGGGTGGTGGGCTAACTGGTGGGCTCAGCCTGAATTTGGCATGCCACGGGCGGCTGGGTCTCATTCCCGCTGTTTCACTCCCTAACTACCAGGTTGGACTTGTCTAGGTGCTGCCAGCGCTCCGCAGGTCGTGCCGTGGGGAGCCGGATGGGCTGGCTGGTGGGAACGGCAGCAGCTTAGGAACGCCAGTGGTAAAGCAGTTTGCTTATTAAATTATATCATCCCCCCTCTCCCCGTGCGCCGCCTTGTTTTTGTAGATGGGCGACGATTGCCAAGCTGTTTGCGGTTAAACAATGCAGACTCTCATAATCCCGCGCCTCATCTCGCCTAATTAAGGGCCTGGTCACGCTGGAGCGTTGCCCAAGCGAGGACTCTGGGGGCAGTTGTTCCTTCTGGTGCGGTGCCAGGACCGCGTGTCCGTGATAGCGCCGTTCTCTTTGAAATCAATTGAGATGTCACCACTGCTTGATCCCGGAGCTACTTAATGAAGTGGCAAAATGGACTCTATTTTTAGATCTCCCTTCAAACTACCGTGCGTGTTAAAGCTCCCTTTGTCGTTAAGGCCAGGACGGCGCTGGACAGGATTTATTGGTTTAGTTTAATAAGAGACGTACAGAACTGAAATAATAAGCTCCGTTTCCCTGAAAGTGAGGAAAATTAAAATGGCATGGTTAAATGCGGGCAGCCGCCGCAAGACAGTAATGCAATACATTCGCGTGTGGCCAGAAGGATAAGGTGGAGCTGGGTTTTTCTTCTTGTCTAAGTTACAACAGAGCCAAAAATTACAGACGCACGACTTTCGGGGAGTTCTCGCAAGCTTTGTGGATTGGATTTCTAAATTTTTTCTGAGTAGGATAAAACTGTTGGTGGTTTATTAGACAAGCTCAACAACTTAAAGAATATTTACTTCATTGTGAATGCTGCAGTGTCTTCCTTTACGTGTTTATAATTAGCGTCAGGAAAGTATTTTTGCTAAAATGAGAAATAAACACAGACAGAGGTAATTTAGATGTTTTTACTCCTCCTTGTAGTCTGAAGCCAAGCCGGATAAAATGTAATTTCAGGAAGCTGCTGAGAACGCCTTGAGGCTTTCCCTAGCATTGCTGTTTGCGCACACGTGCCCTTCCGTGGTTCATACCTGGGTTTTGGGGGTTTGCTCTCGGGAGGCTCACAGCCTACAGGATTAAATAGCGATGAGGTGAAGGCACAGGGTACAGCGACTGGCAATTGTCTCCTGTTCTTCCTCTCGCCCCACTAGTTGGAAATGTATGTAATTGTGGGGTGCATCTGTACTTGCTTGTGTCGCACAGTCAAAATAAATGAAAGATAAAAAGCTACAAACCAAACCCAAACCCCGTGGAGTAGAAACGTGAGATGGACCGAATCGTTCTCCCAAGTAACAGGTGATAGGACAAGAGGAAATGGCCTCAAGTTGTGCCGGGTGAGGTTTAAATTGGATATTAGGAAAAATTTTTTCACTGAAAGGGTTGTCAAACAGTGGAACAGGCTGCCCAAGGAAGTGGTGGAATTGCCATCCCTGGAGGTATTTAAAGGCTGGGCAGGCATGGTGCTGAGGGACGTGGTTTAGGGGTGGTTTTGGCAGTGTCAGGTTGATGGTTGGACTCAATGATCTTAAAGGTCCCTTCCAACCTGGGTGATTCTATGATTCTATGGATGGGTCAGTCTTGAGCCCACACTCGGTGCGGAAATTGGACGTGGCACTGGTGATTTCAGCATCTCTCAGTACACTGCTGCAGACTAACACATTTTTTTTCCTCCCGGTGCTCTGAGCTGGACGAAGCAACCCAGATTTTGGACTGGGAGTTGTGTGGTCCCATCAGGTGTAACTGCCCGCATCTGTGCAGTCCACAGAAACAAAACAGCTCTGTGGCTCCAGACCCGAGCTGGGTTGCACTCAGCTCCAGAAAAGCAAGGTTGGATCCATCCCTGTCTGTTAGAATAAACAGCATGCCAAGAAAACTGGCTGCTTCAGTGAGGCATCCCCCCTTGTTTTCCACCATCCCTATGATTTAATTGTTTGTCCACTACAGATAACACTGTTCCTGAGTATTGATTGTTTTTTACACCTCTGAAACCACAAGCTCTGTGATTTTTTTTTTTTTTTGGTGTGTTTGTGCAACTGATTTCTACCTTTCTACGAGGGAGGAATTCTCACCCTAAAAAGGGTATTTTCGCTTATATGATAAATTCCAGTGTAACTTTGTGTGATTCACACAGTCCCAGCTCACTTCTAAACAATTCTGCTGTCTTATGGGTGTGCTGTCAAGAGACAGAGTTGGTGATACTTTGGCTGTGGGTCTGTTGGCTGGGTTTTATGATTTGTTTTCTTACGACTTTTCTGAATGAGTCCCTCACTAGGATGGCTAAATGGTAAGCGCTGGTTTTCTCAGACTGATACACTTACTTTCTTCTTTAGATAAATCCTATTACCAGGAGCTGTGAGCTGCAAAGCATTTCATACTAGACCGGGACTCTGAAGTAGGTGCTGCAATGCCTTGAAAAATCAAGAACTAGCTAGGATTTGCAGACTATGTGTAGAATATGTGTAGCTGTTCATGTTGAAGGGGGAGGAGGAAAAAGCAGTTTCCATTCCAGCTTCCTGTTATCTGCCAGTTTTATCATTTCTTGAAGTTTTTACCCTTTGAACTTGCCTGGTTTCAGCTGAGATAGAGTTAATTTTCTTCCTAGTAGCTGCTGTGTTTTCAATTTAGTATGAGAAAAATGTTGATAACACATTGTTTTAGTTGTTGCTAAGTAATGCTTATTATTAAGTCAAGGACTTTTTCAGCTTCCCGTAGAAGCTGAGAGGGGGCATAGACAGGACAAGCTGGCCAAAGGAGTATTCCATACCATAGACTTCATGCTCAGTGCGTAAGTGGGGTTTGGCTGGGGGGCAGGAATCCACGATTGCTGCTTGGGACGGGCTGGACAGTTGGTCATCAGGTGGTGAGCAATTGTATTGCATCACTATTTTGTATATTCTTTTACCGTTATTATTTTTTTATCTCTTCCATTACCGTTCTATTAAATTGTCATTATCTCAAGCCACAATGCTTTTTCTCCTTTTTCTCTCGCTTCTACCTACTGTACTCAGGGGGGGATGGAGGGCAGGAAGGAGTTGAGGCTGCATGGTCCTAGTTGCCTGTTGGGGTTAAACCGTGACAGAACTGAAAATGTAACGTCTAGGCTCCATGCAAAAGATAAACTCTGTCTTTCTTGGTTTGGACTGGGGGATGGGAGGCAGGTTCTTGGGAAAATCCTTCTATTTTTAAGCTTGAATAGTGGCAGTAGAAATCATTTTAAGAGTAAGAGTGTTTAGTCATTTGGGTGGGATTTTTTTTTTTAAATTATTTCCAGCAGTTTATACAGTACCTTAAAAGTATAATGCAACCAGGAAGCGGTTGTATTGGAAACTTTGCCATTCTTGCCATGAGCTGTCTGCACAGAGGATGCATGAAAGGTGATGTGGTGTAAATGTGAAAGAATTGGCGTGTGCAGGGGGGACGAGCGGAGAATCACTGCGTAGTGGTACATGTAGGAAAATGTAACTGCTGTATCTTGGTAAAGAAAGCAGTGAGTGGAGAAAGGGAGTCACCGAGGTCTTCCACAACCTGTGGGTAGACAGGCTCCTCCCGTCTCGATGCATTTACTCAGGGTGGTGGGGTTGCAAGTCCCATGCAGACATTAAGGTTGAGTATTTCCAGGCTTTTAAGTGCTTAGCTGTGCAGTCTTTATAACTTGCTATTAAATTAACTTTTCGTCCATTATGCATCCGTGTTCAGCTTTGGACACTAACAATTAAATAACGCTTGTTTAAAGTTGTTTTCTCTATGAAGATGTGATGTCTCTGGAAGCTTGCTGAGCTGAACAAACTGCAATAAAAGCTACATGAAAGTTTTGTTAAAATGCGTATGTAAGCACCTGGATGAGGTGCTGTGGATGCTGGACGCACTCTGGGGGCATTAGTGTGGTACCCTGTCGCGGGCCCCTGGCCACACTGAGCTGTAGGGCTGTGTGCCCATCAGTAAGACTGGCAATAATGTCCAAAGACATTGCTGAAAATTACTTACAGAAACGTGTGCTGGCTTAATGCAAGGACATATTTTGGAAAAAAAAAAAAAAAGATGATGTGCAGTGGAATTTTTGTCCCTTTGTAAAAATGAGAGGAACTCCATCAACTTCTCTGGTTTACAAATAAATAAGTTTGTTGAGTTTTTTTGGGGTTTTTTTTTTTATTGTTTTTCAGGTGATGGAAACTGAGAAGTCTCAAGATCCAGCTTGTGCAGAAGTGTCCAAAGGCAACAATCAGAGTCCAACTCTGGGAAGTGGCATACTGAAATACAGAAGTCGATCCCAAGGTAAAGCTGTGTTGATAAAAGATAGGAATAGTAGATTTTTATGCTGTGTATTTATTTTCACTCTCTAAAAGTCAGATAGGTTTTCTTTCCTTTGGAGATTATATTAGTTTAATTTGGAAGGAAAATCCCAGCTGTAACATGTTTGCATTCAGCCTTCTGAGTTGAACTATTGTATGGTACAGAAAGATGAAGCAAGATTTTGGAAGTTTTCTTTTTTCTTTTTTCTTTTTCTTTTTTTCTTTTTCTTTTTCTCTGCCTTTCCCTTTCTCTTTCCCTTTCCCTTTCCCTTTTCCCTTCTCCCTTTTCCCTTTTCCCTTTCCCTTTTCCCTTCTCCCTTTTCCCTTTTCCCTTTTTCTTCTCCTTTTCCTTTTTCTCCCTTTTTTTAACATTTACATTCCCTATACATTTCATTGTGCTCTAAGACTGAAGCAGGGGACATATTTCAACATGCCATCACCAAAATACCCATTAATGGCAAATACTACCCGAATTTCCTGTTGCTTTGTCCCCAGGTCTTAACAGTAACCTGTCTGCAGAGTTCGATCATGTTCTCATCTGTAATACTCTCCAAACCTCCCTCCCTCCCTCCCTCCTGTGTTCACCTTTATTTCCATTTACTCAGATATTTTTAGCATCCTCCAGGGAGCTCCTCCGCCTGTGGCCCCTGTGGCTGTGTGTTGGTGGCTCGCTGGGGATCCAGCCCCAGTTTCTGTGAGCACTGATGCCCCTGGGCTGTGGGGGAGCCTGGAGCATGCCCCAGCCTGGTCCCAACCCTGGGAAGGGAAGCTGCATTCAGGGATGGGCAGAAAACACAGAAATATAACTGTTCTCCTAGAAGAAGAGAGGGAGAGGTGATGGGAAAGGATTAGCTGTAGTGCCAGGAGGGTTTGGGAGTGAAAGAAGTACCAGGATGCCAGGTCCTGCCAAGATAGCTGTTCTGGCTGCGTTCAGCAGCGGTGCCCTGCCTGCCTAGGGAGGCTTTAAATCCAGAGGTAATTCCACACCCCCAGCCAGGGAGCAGGCTTAAATCGCGCTCTGGGTGGTGGGTACAAATTCTGCCCATGGATGCGGTGGCAGAAGAATTACTGTAACGCTGAGTGAAAACGAGCAGCTGCCCCAGCTCTGTGTTCCATCCCTCCCTGGCGCTGGCAGCAACGCTTGCACAGCCTCTGGGTGTGGAGGGAATGGCAGAAAAGGGGTTTGGGGAAAATTTCCTGCGAGTCTGCCTCAGCCCATGGCTTGTGAGCCCCATCCTCAGAGTAAGGACAGGGCAAGGGGGGTGAAGGGAAGGCAGAGCTGTCCCTTTCTGTGGCAGCACCAACTTCATGTTGGTTCAAAATAATCTTAAAACTACATCATGAAGTTCAACATACACAAATCGGGCTTGGCTGTGTCTCGGGTTTTCATCTGTAAAACAGGGGTTAATGGCCCTTCCCTGCACAGTGGGGAAATGGCAAGGATAAATGTGCAGGAACTGCTGTGACTGGGGATCCTGTGGGGACCTCGGAGAAAATGAGAATTGGAGGAGCCCTGGTGAGGGGAGCAGGGTACTCTGCGGCTAATTACAGGATGTCCTTCAAGACAAATTATTCTGTTTCTTACATGAACTCTGCACTCTTATCCTCTTTAAGACAACTGGGATCATTGCCAGAAGGAAAGAAAATAGCATTTATTTGGCACATTTTTCCTTTTTCCATTCCAGAAAACTTTCCCTGAAAGTGACATGGCACCTCCAGAAATGAATACTGCTACAGTGTCAGGTCTTTTAATTTTAAATAAATGAAGCTTGAGAGCTTAGTGCACTGGCAAGTGCCGTTGGGTGAGAACAGCTGAATTTCTTTTCTGTCCCTGAGCTACGGGCTCAATTATCTTCTGCTTTTCCTTAGTACTACAAGCGACAGCGCTGAGGAGTTCAGCATCACTGAAAGATCGTAGGAAACTTGTGATAGCAGGAAAAGTTTTTAGTTCAGGATGATCAAAACTAGCTTCTAACTACCCAGTTGGAGCTGCTGTGTAGCATTGTTTTAAGGTGCTGTTGAAGTTGGGATTTGCAGGAGGTGATTCTTGCAAGAGGATAAAGCATCTCTGAGATGTTTGCAGGATGTGTTTCTGTGGTTTTCCCTAGGTGCTGGATGCCGCTTGGAGTCTGTGGGAGAAGACGATGAGCTGACAGTAGAAAATGGTGAATCAAGTTATGAAATAGCAGTGAAATATTCCCGGGGTGGAAGAAAGCACTCCCTGCCCCAGCAGCTGGAGTCGGCGGGAGCCAGGCAGGTGGGTGGAAAGGCAGGGCTGGCTCTGAGCACCTCTCTGTGCTTGGTCCTTCCAGATCTGTCTGGAGCTCCTAGAAATGAGGGTAGTGAAACAAAGCCACGTAGGTACGGCACGGGGACTGAAATAAGGCTTGGACACCAAAATGGGAACACTCGGCTACCTATGGAGAACTTCTTTGCTCTGAGGATGATGAAGGGGGTTACTTCTTGCTGTGGCTGGGAGGCCCTAAGGCTGATTTTACAAGTTGCAGTTCTAGAGATCTGAGGACTTAAACAAAAAAATCCTGCTTCGCTTTATTTTAATGACTTGGTGATGTAGGCTTTTTCTTTTTTAGATAAGGTCTTCAGTATATCATGAGTCTACCCTTAATCTTTTTAAATTGTGACTGATACATTACAAAATGATCCTACTGTGCAAAGTGCAGGAAAATTACTGTGGCAAGATTCACTTTTACTGTAATGAGTTGAGATTTCGTCCCTTGAACATTTTTCTGAATATATCTATAAGATCCACACACACTGCCCCTCCACCCCCCCGAAACGCAGTTTTCCTGGTATGACATCCCGGTGCTTATGCCAAGCAATCAGAGCAATTTCCCTTGTTTGCTGATGTTTGTTAGGACTACCATATTGTGAAGAAATCCACCCGTTCCTTCAGTGCTGCCCAAGTGGAATCTCCATGGAGACTGACCCAGCCGTCCATCATTTCCAACATTGTCCTGATGAAAGGGCAAGGCAAGGTGAGGATTTCTCTATGATGTGGCTGGTTTTTCATATGTAGCACGTGCTGTTGTTTAAGAGGTGTCTCCCACACCAGGGACTTCCCAGAACCTCTCAGGGTAGCCAATAATAACAATAATGATAAACAAATACCATTTTCAGATGTAAATGTCGAAGTAACACCTGCAAAATACAGGGGAAGCGATGTTCGTGTCATGCACTTGATGTGGGGTGGCTTTCATTCTGATTTGGTGCATCTGGTCATTACTAAGATATCAAATATTAAGAATGGATCTATAAATATGTATGTTTATGCAAAGTTGGTGCAGCTACACAAGAGTACCTGTTTGCATGCATATTTATGGACAAACATACTCTATCTCTGTGGAATCTGGCTACATTAAAAAAAAATCACTGCAAATTAAGCGTTAAACCCAAAGACAGGTTCCTGGCTGATTGCCTATCTGAGAGCACTGAATTCTCTGGGTCAGAGTTCTCTTTTCTCCCCTCAATAATGTGTTTGTGCATTTGCAAGATACCAGCTGGCTGAATCCTAAGGGAAAACAGACAAGCATTAATATAGGTATATATTGTTTTCCCTAATCCAATCCACACAAATACTGGAGCTGTCATTTAAATACACTAAAAATATGTATGTCTTTTTCTGAAATACTCTTTAAATTCATCAGATGGATGTGGTTTAGACTAAAAAATCTTGGTTTGACTTTCAAGCTCAAATACAAAACAAATTCCTTGTTGTGCTTCAAGTTTAGCAAAGAGTTAGAAATAGTGACTTCCCTGGGTAGACTGACCCACAGTTGTCATAACTCTCTGTGTTTTCGGGGCTTCAGATCTTTCATGACATTTCCAAGTGAATATTTCTTCATTTTTCACATTATTTTTTTTTTTTACCCCATTTTTCTCATAAGAATAAGCTTATTTCTCCCCATGGGATAAGCCATCCTCTCCTGCCTTTCTGCAGGAAAGCTCCAAGGTGTTTTGAAGCCGTGGGGAGCGTGCAGCCTGTGATGATCAGGAACCACCTCAAACAGCTGCTGGTTTTGGTGCCTTCCACCCACTTTTTGAGGGATCACCTCTGTTAGGAATTGCAGTGCATACAGTTTGTACAGTAGTATTTGCTTTATTAACTGTATGGGCACCTGGGACTTGAAAAGTATTTCTGTAGAGCCTCAGTGTTGCTGGCTGGGACCCAAGTACCCAAGTTCCCAGCCAAATCACTTCCTTGATGCATTGGTTGGTTGGTTTTTCTTCTGTAGGTAGATCTGCAAGGGGTGGTTTTCCATTAGGCAGGGGCAGTGCTTCCCCAGGAAGGTGGACTAATGTGCCCAAACCACTGTGCTTTGCAGCCGTATTTCTCCCAGCCCACCCCACGGAGCCGTGGGGAGAACTGCTGTGTCCATGCAGGGGAGTGCCAGGAGCCTCGTGTTTTCCCTAGGTTGCTTTGCAGTCGCTAATTGCCCTGTAAAAAGTTAGTTATTTTGTATTGCACGGGGGAGCCAGGATGCTTCCTTTCTGGAAATCGGTAATCTCTTATCAAATTACGAGAAGCTCATAACAGTGGTAGTCTACTTTATATTCATGGAGTATAACAAAAGAGCTGGTTGTTATATCGGGTTGTAAACACAGCGTTGGTGCCTGCCCTGGCAGCATCCCTCGGCTGGAGAGCGCTGCCCGAGGCGCTAGTAATAACCGTGGCTTGAGATCACTGAAGCACAGCAGTTTTCCACTTCCCTTGTCTACCTAGTCAGTGACTTTTCTCTTTATTCTGTAAAATACATGTTCAGCAGTGACAAGAGAAGAAATTTGTGGTGGGGTCAAAATGCATCGAGGAAGTGATTTGGCTGGGAAATAACTCAGCAGAAGGGGGAGAGGTTCGTTCTGCTGTGCTCATCCACTCCCTGATCAGCTTCGCAAGACGGTCCTGCAGCCAGCCAGGGCAGTGCAGGGGTAAGCGCTCACAGATGGAGCCCTGGGGAGTATATTGATTTAGATTTATTTAAATACAGCATGGTACATGTCTCCACAATAATTAAAAATGTACATCTGCATGGCAGCCCCCCCGACGCCAGCCCCCTTCCAGCTAAATTCCTGACATTACAGCACTGACCTTATGTCATGTTCTTAAGCTTTTCTTTTTCCTGAGGAAATGCAAGATCTGTGATAGCAGAGAAAACTGCAGTTAATCCTGGATATAGATCTCAGGGGTGGGAATCTACTGTCTGTCAATTTAAGAGCAATGTGTTATAGTTTTTAAAATGGGAATAGACAACATAAAGCCATTGACCTAGTGTTTAAAAAAATATATCTTGAAATAACATTTTCGGCTTTTAGCTTAAGGTGCTTGCTGCTACTTTTTGGGCTGGTAAGTGCGTTGATATTAGAGTGTAAGTAAATCAGGAAATCCACGCAGAGGTAAGATGGCAGTGCGATTCATCAGCAGCTATTGGGTTTTGATCTTTCCTTTGTTTTGTATGTTTTCGGCAGTCTTTCTCACATAGGTGAGAATAAAGTAAAGTGCCAGCTGTGTGTCTTCTCCTCCCTTTTCTGTAGGGTCTTGGATTCAGCATTGTGGGAGGTCAGGATTCTGCTCGCGGACGCATGGGGATTTTTGTGAAGACTATATTTCCAAATGGAGCAGCGGCTGCTGATGGAAGGCTTAAAGAAGGTATGGTACATGGGACCATATATATGGCATATAAAGGACCACAGTGTGATATTATTTCAGTCCCACAGAAAAATACAAGCAGAGCTTTATTTAGGCACCAGGCCATCAGCAAGAGGCTGTGGAGGATGTAACACACCCTGTTTGTCCGTCCTGGGGAAGATCACTCACAGCAGTTAACTTGGTTATATTGCATATTGAGAAGGGGAAACTACAGCATGATGGGGTTTTTTTTTCCCTTCCTCTACAGTGAACTTCATTTGCTCAAGCCGTAAGCTGCAGTTCTTCAGTTGGAGAGGGTCATTGATAGCAATAAAACATACCTATCCAGCCAACATCTGGCTTAAAGATGCTGGGGCAAGAAGGGGTTATGCAGAGGGACATGCTTGGGAGAGGCTGTTTTGGACCCTTGTGCTCTCTGAGCCTCTTGGTGTGATTTTAACATGAATCAACAAATAAGAGTCACGACGAGAAAAAGAGAAGAGGAAGGACGGAATTGGCAGTAAGGTCACCCAGCTGGTTAATCAAGTAGATATATACTGATTTTATTACTGCTTTTCCAGTCTTGATCTCTTAAGCTGGACATAATAGCCTGCTCTGTGTGTGTGTTTGCACCCTGATCCGAGTGCTCCTGTGCCAGACAGACTCCTATGCACTGTTGAAAGTACAAAGTGACTGTGAGTTTAGAGCGGTGGCTTACAGCTCTTCTGCAGGGGCTGGGTTACTTCTCATCCACAGAAAGCTGCTCCTGTGTTACTTCTCTCAAGCTGCTCCTGTGTTACTTCTCTCCTTCTCATATCATCCTTACCCTTGTTACATCTCATCACGCTCGGTAGTATTTAAGGCTGCTTTTGGTGCCAACTGTCACACTTGCTGCCAGAGGGAAGCTCATCTCCCTGCAGCATAGGTTGTGCACTCGCCATGGGAAGCCAATAAGTAGCAGCTGTCCCATAAACCCAGCAAGCCTTTGCAGGCTATTCAGAGCTCACATACTCTTTTTTTTTTTTTTTTTTTTTTTAAACTGGGGCAAGGAAAGGAACAGAGGGGTAGACTTAGCTGATGGCATCGCCCCATCTAATTTTGCACAGATGCAAGTAAAATTACAGAAAGTGGATCTGGATCCTGCTCGCTTTGCCCTCCTTTTAATAAAATGAAAGTAGATCAACACAGCTGGGCATAAATAGTAAAACCCAAAGCCTGGAAGCAGGTAGAAATGTGACAGAATGTGTTCTTTGGGGTGAGAAGGGCATTTGCTGTCGCACATTTGCAGTGTATGGTCTACTTGCTTCTACATCCGCAGGCATTTAGTATGAGGACATGTTTGCTTTCTGCAGCAAGGCCGGTTCTCTCTGAACAGGCTTTGGAGTGATGTGCTGTAGTGTTTTACTTAGATTCTTGTTTCTCCTGTTGATACACACACAAAAAAGGGAATTTTGTGGTCCCTTTGGACTTCATGTTATGAGAATCTATTTTCAGACTTTAGTTAAAATCCCTAGTGTTTTCAGCTTGTTTGTTAGAATGAGAACGGCAAGCTAAGCATTTCTGCTGAAGAACAGTCTTTGCTCTGCCAATTCATCACTATTAACTTGTAAAGGCATTAGGAAAAGTGAAAATAAACTGAGAACAGGAAAAGGCTTTTTACTGAGCAGTTAACTGGAATCTTTATAGTAGCTTGACGCCTTATGTACAAGGAGGGTTTTTTACATCTCTACAGTCCGTATATTGCTGACTTCATTTTTTGTATCTAATTACCAGGGGATGAAATCCTAGAAGTTAATGGAGAGTCTCTACAAGGGCTGACCCATCAGGAGGCCATTCACAGGTTTAAGGTAACATAGATGTACTACAGGAGACATTCGTGCCTCTCTTCATTCAGTGCCATTTAGCACCCTGGGCATTACATTATTCCGCTGCCAGAAATCACTGTATGCAGGTTTACTGGCAAACGTTGGCGTATCATGTCGCCTTACTGGGGTTCTCTGGTGTCTCTCCAGCAACTCAAGAAAGGAGTGGTGACCCTGACGGTGCGCACACGGTTGCGCAGCCCGAGCCTCACGCCCTGCGCGACTCCCACCTTGCTGAGCCGCTCCAGCTCCCCCAGCTCCAGCGCCAGCGGTGGCACGCCGGTCCCCGGCCCCGACGAGGTGGACAGTTCCTCCTCCAGCCGCAAAGGACCCGGCCCGAAGGACAGGATCGTCATGGATGTGACGCTTAATAAAGGTGAGGGTACATTGAAATCGGCTTGGAGAACAAATCCATGCTTCTTAGGGCAGTTTTGGGGAATAGGATAGAGGCTCTAATATCTAGGGCACCATCCATCTGATCTTGAACCACAGGATGGGGGAGAAAAGCAAATGCAAAAAGCTTTGAAGAGTTCCCCCTTCCAGGTTTTGCTGCTCCAGAGTCGAGTGACTCTTACAGGTAGCAGTCAGTGCCCATGCTGCTGAAAGAGGGAGGCTGTGAGATACCAGGCAAAATGTGAATCAGCCCCTTGGCAGCCCAAATGGCTGTGCCCTTCTCATAAAGGGCACCTCTGTGGAAGGCAGAACCACACAGGGTGCTCAGAATTCCCCAGATGAGCTGTTTGAACTCCTTCCTGAGGGTTGCTGTCATTATCAATAATTGCACAAGCTAAACCTGGAGCGTATGGGGTGGGACAAATAACGCCTGTTATAAAGTCTTTATATATGCTGATTTTAAAAGTTGGCTTAAAAATTAGGAGAGAGAAGGTAAGATGTCCAGCAATTCCTACTTCAGCAGCACTGTTATCTAAGGATAGCAGAAGTGGAAGCGGACAGAGGTAATCACTGAACTAGAGATAACGCCTCCCCTTTCTTCGTTCCTTTTTGCTGAGGGATGCCATGCAGATATTTAACAAAAGAGAGCCGCACGGTTGACAGCATCTTCTGTGCTCACGTTTTCTGCAGTAACTTTAAGTGACATCTTTATTGGATTGCTGCCCCCACTGCTTTGTGCTCCAGACCAGATCAGACCTTGTGCGACATTTCCAGGCAGTTCCCACGGCACACAGAAAATTTACTGGGAGTGAAGCTAGTCCTCTTAGTGATGGATCTCAGAAAACAAGTCAGGATCAGATATTTTCAATCCCAATTTCCACTGTTGGTCTTGGCTTCCTGACTGACTGCACCTAAGGCCAGCCTTGAAACAATACAGGAGTCTTGGTCTCAGATGGGATGTGGGAACACAAACACTTGTGTGTCCTGTGTGATTACAATCTGCGCGGAATAACAGGACTTTTCTTTGTACTTTTTGTTTTTCACAGAGCCAGGGGTTGGGCTCGGCATTGGTGCCTGTTGTCTCACACTGGAAAACAGTTCTCCAGGGATATACATTCACAGCCTGGCCCCAGGATCAGTGGCTAAAATGGATGGCAGATTAAGGTTAGTTAAAGTAGAAACATGCTGGAGTGGTTTTATAATAAAATCGATTCAGACTTTGTTTTCACCAGTTGGTTGGTGTAACAGGGAGGGGATTTATAGTTAAGAGTTCACCAAAAAGAAAACATTTAAATAAAGACATTCCAAAGTGGTATTAAATACCCAGGAAACATTACTCTGTGTGCTGGAAGCAGCAAGATCATTAAGGTTTGGTGTTTTTTTTTTTTTTTCAATTCTCTATACAAAAAACTGAGCCTAATAGCACCCTTTGAGAAAGGGGAGCAGGAAGAAGTGCAGCCTCATGTCTTTTTATCAGAGTTGCAGCCAGAGACCCCAGATTGGGAAGAAATTTGCAGAGCTCTGCTAAAAGCTCAGTCACCTGAAACTCCCTTAAAAAGAGCTGGGGGAGATCTTCTTGCAGCTGACTGTGCCCACGGCTGCAGCAGCACTTTTCTGCCCTTGCCGTCTGTCTGGCAGGATCGCTGCAGGCTGACCTGCCCTTCTTATTTACTCTGCAGTAGAGTTTGGATGTCTTTAAGAGAGAGAAGCAATCATTGCTAGGGTTCCCTTGTGCTTTACGTTGGTTTAAGTGACAGAAAGTTATGTGCTGGTCCTCTGCTGGAGGCCTCGTTGTTAAAAACCATTGGAGGAAATCTTCCACTTCTCTGCGTTCCTGCATAGATGCCGGTGGGCACTGGGAGCGTGGCTCGGGAGGGGAGGCTGCGCTGGAACCCGCTGGGACTCCGTCATCTGCACTGAGCGTGTGGCGTGAGCACTGGTGCAGAGAGGCTGAGCAAATGCCTTGCTTTCACATGGGTAGAGAGCACCTTCTGTTTCTTTGCTCACCAGGAAAACTTGAGAGAGCAATTTGATTTTTTGGAATAAGGGAAGAACATAATTCTGTGGTGGCATCCCTGCCAAAACCCTTGAAAGTTCCTACGATACAGAAATGTCTACAGGAGACAGTATTTAATGCTAACTTGCTTTCTTGTAAGTCTCTTTGGAAAAGATTGCAGTGCTGGTTGCGTCTGTATGTAACAGCTGTATCGTTTATTAGGTTTAAGTGATTGATTATATCTAGGCATGCTTCCCAGATTTCTAGCTTGCTTCTTTGAGACATTGCTTCTGTTGTCCCATCAGTGGTTTATGGCTCCATAAGCCAAAACTTGCAGGCTGGTTTTGATTTTTGGAAAACTTTGTTAATCAAATACTGGCTTTGCAATACCAGAAGGGGTTTGAATCCAGCTCCTCTGTATCTGAGTTCCCCCTCTCAATCATGCGCTTTTCTAAGTGATTCCATTTTGTGTAGTTTCTAATAGCTCTGGAAATCTAAAAGGTGGGCAGAGCAGCGGCGTGATGACACGACTGCGACAGGTCACCCTTTGATTTCGTGAGTCTGTACCACAAGTACAGGTTACCGACGGCTGCCACGTGCAATTGCTGCTTTGCCTTTGACGTGTGGACTCACAGTGCAAACTCATTTCCATTGTCACAAGTAGCCCAATGTAAATCAGCGGTAACAGATTCTTTGAGAGTGTCTGTTTAAAGCAAATGCTTTACTAATTACGGAGAATGCTTTAATGATATCCCTAGTTGATGATCTTTTATTTTGAATACTTCCAGATGTTGGAGCACCATGAGCAAGAGCTAAGAAACAGGGAAAACAAAACTAAACAGCCTGTGCTTTCCTCTCAGAAGAGGAGTTCTTTTAATTTTTTCTTTTTAATGGGTTCTATATGTTAATTTGAAGCAAATAGAGGCTTATCGCACTCAACTTTTTCCTGGAGTCATTTCATAAACTCGTATCTAAATCATGAATTTCTTATCAGTGTTTGTGTTGAGTAACTCAGTATGATGGGAGGGAACAGCCCATCTGAATCTAATTTTTCCCTCTTCTGTGCTCAACAATTATATGAATGCAGAACTGGAATTGAAGCTTGCTTTCACCCTGGTCCAAATGCAGCCAGTTTTCTCTGTTGATTTAATAGGATTTGTAGCACTGACAGTAAGTGCAGAGGGGATCTCTGGACCTCCCACCTGAAGTCGACGGGATTTAAAGCATTCACGTCACTGGGAGCAAGGGCAAGACTGGCTTCTTTGCAAGTCAGATCTTTTCCAGGCACTTGTATCTTCGAAAAAGCTTGGCCATCAGTTGAAAGCCTAACTGTTTCTGTAAAGGGCGGCTGCGGTTAACTGGCTCTATGTCTCTCTGCAGTCGGGGTGACCAGATCCTGGAGGCGGATTCGGTGAGTCTGCGTCATGCGGCTTTAAGCGAGGCATACGCCATCCTGAGCGAATGTGGTCCAGGTCCGGTCAGCCTTATTATTAGTCGGCATCCGAACCCAAAGGTGAGGAGAAAATGTCTTGGGGTGTCTGGGGTGTTTTCGTCTGGAGCTGTAATTTGAGTCTTGCTGTCGGGAGAGCAGCAAATGAAGAATACTGGATTTTTCTCTCTACGGCATGTGTTGTGCAAGAAATCAGGACTGTAATGATGCCTTCCAGTTTTGTAAGTTGTAGCAATACTGGACTGTCCCTGCTGCTTTTCACTTAGTCACCCACTGATCAAATGCAATTTTCCTGGAACTACTTGAGTGCAGTGTTCGCATCTGTCTTGGTACTTGGACCAAGTGGCAACACAAATATGGCACAAGTCCTCCTTCTCCTTAAAGTTATTTTGCAGTCAGTTTGTCTTTGAGTAGAGTATAATCTAGGGCCAGGCATATAAATATCAACAGATTGAACTGATCAACTATAATAAAGTAACAGGAATACTGTTTTTTAAAAAAGTAAAATCTGTCCAAAGATCAAAGTTTTCCTTCAGGAATTAAAATGTGCGAATCTGGAATGTACTGCTACTGTGAAATCTGTGCAAGGGCAATTTGGAAATAAGGCTGTGTTTACAAAGTGAGTATTTTCAAGCAGTTTTTAAAAATTGGTGATAGAAGATAAAAGGCTTTTAACCAAGCTATAGGGAATAACAACTTCTTTTATTTCAGTATTTCAAAGAATTTCATGAGTGTACAAAACCTTCCTGTTTAAACAGGAATGAAGCTGTAAAAATATTTGCATTAGTGGGTCCAGAGAGCTCTGACTTTTGAACTCATAACTACAAATGGAGGCCTTAATAAATCCATATCTAGGAGAACTCAGGGTTTTTTACTTTATAATTAATTGTGTATTTTCTGCTAAATCAAATATACAAACAATAAGCAAATAGGAGTCTACTGCCCAGAGTTTATTATCATTGCTGTGAGGCCTTGTGCTGCTCAAGAGAAAGAGGCTGTAGTCCTGTTAGCTAAAGGTAAGCACGGAGAGGGTAAGAATTGGGCTTATAGCCTAAGATAACAGTATTTCTAGGGAGTCTGTATACTGTGCTGAACCAGCATGATGGTTCAATTTGATTGCATTGTTAAGGCATATAGACTTTTTGGGGAGTCTGTAGTAGCATGAAGTAAAAACTCCATGGAGTGGAGCCTGCCCTCTCTCCTCCATCCTTCAGCTTGCTGCGCCGGTGGCTTGAAAGCCGATGAGTGACCTCACCAAGTATCCGCTGAGAGGATGAACTGAGTTAAGCTAATTGCTTGCTATTTCGCAGTAACAGAGGGAAACTATTAAGTGGCTCCTATTACAGTTTTCCATAAGTGATATTTAAAATGACAACAAATCCTTTGCCAAGAAATGCTAAGAAAAGCTAAAAGTTGAGCTGGAGAGATCCTAATGCGTTTCCTCCCTCCTCTGCCCCCAGGCAGTATTGAATCCGCAGTCCCTCACAATTGGATCTCTGAAGAGTGTCCATAGGGGGACCCGTGTTCATAGTTGTGTCACTGTCACCCTTTTTCTGACAGCACTGGGGGATCTACAGAAGCGTGTGTTTCACTTTTATTTTGTTTGCTCTTAATAATACCTCAGCCTGCAGACTGTAGTTAGGAATTAGCTTGTTCCGCCCCAGTTTGATCTGCGTGAGGCATAGAGGATGCTAAAAATCAGAACTGGCAGAGCTTGCAGAAGTGTGAATTTTTTGGTTGGCTTTAAACAAATACTGCATTCTGCCCAGCACCTCGTTTTACTCTTGGGACATCTTGTACCCAAAGGTTTGTGTAAAGGTCCTGGAGCTTACTCTCAGGGCTTGGACCGTCTCCTGTAGGAACTCCCTGTGCCCTGGGAACCTGGAGGCTTTTTGGTTTGCTGTAAGGTCATGCCACAGGCTGAAAACAGATGAATTTCTACAAAGGCTCGTGTTGTTTTGGACATTTTTGTACTTAGCGTCTCGTTCTATGACACAAAAGGTCCACAGTACATTTTGTTGCTGAATATGTTCACTTTGGAGTTCTCATGTACTTCCAAGAGAAATACCACAAAATTTTCTTTCTTCGTGTTATTCTGAGTGAATGTGGCATTTAAACTATGTTTAAACTGCTGAGTTTGCTTAGGAATCTTTCAAATCTTCATGGTTCAGAAAGATTCAAGTTTCTAGTCTCTATTTATGTTGAATTTTAATTCATGTAAAGCAATGTGTATAGAAATTATTTTTGACAGAATTAACTTGCTTTCTCTTTCTAAATATATACTCCTGCAGAATAGTTGTTCCCGTTATAAAATTATATGGCGTTTTCCAGTAATAAGAATTAAGTGCATGGCAGTAATTCAGAACCAAATTAGCAAATATGGTAAACCAGTATTTATTCTTAAACCAGAGAAACATTAATTACCAATTACTGATTTAGGTTTTCTTTTTAAAAGCAAGAAATGAAAATTAAAAAGACAGCTAATATCTTGGGAAGTCTGGTATTCTTCCGGTAGGTGAAGTGTGGAATATCTTCTGTTGCTGATGTATGCTTGTACAAAGCAGTCTTTGTCTATTTTAAGGTAATATTTTCTCAATAAATCAATGTACAGCACTTAATTGAGTTAAAATTGTGGTATAATGGCTTCATTTGATTTCTTTAAGTCTGGTGCTGGTTTATTTGTTTGCGTAATGTAGCACTTGAATGTGGTCTTCATGAAGTCAGCAGGCTTCTGCTTCCTGGTTTCTGCAGCAGAGTGGCATGGAGGGAATCTGCATCAGGAGACCAGGACTTAGGAGCTCTCAACTATGTCTTCTTTACTCTGTCTTTAAAAATAGTTGGCTATCTGAAATTAATCATGTATTTGTAGTGATAAGTGGTCAGACTTCCATTTTCATTTCACCTACCCATTTTGATCTGTGTCTTCCACTTGACTTCAGGTTTCTGAGCAGGAGATGGATGAAGCAATCGCACGTACTACCCACCGAGAGAACAAGGATGCCAGCTCCTCTCACATCACAGGTAGCAACATGTTCTCTCCTAATATGTGTCCTTTTCCAGGTGCAGGAATCTTTAAGGACACGCTCTCGGGTTGCCCAGCATCAATATTTTGAGGACCCTCAGAACAGCAGAATAGCTTAGGGGTGTAATCGCTCTGTCCACTGCGGAAATTTAAGCAAAAACATCCAGTTCAGATGGATCAGCTTTATAGCTCATGTTATTTGCTTTGGGTTGCACTAGGCTGCCGTGACCTGAGGGGTTGCCAAGAGGTAGTTGCTCTATCTTCTCTTCAAGATGTCTTGGTAGGGAAATGACAGGAGGAATCAACTCCATGTGTGTACACTTACACCATGCGGGTGGCCAAAAAAAAAACCCAACAAAAAAACTGAGAAAGTATTGTGTCGATTTGAAAAACTCCAGGTATTGCATGCTGGACTATATGTTTTAACTGTTTTAATCTTTGGGGTCATGTCAAAATGTGTGTTCTGGCATTTGTCTGATGTTTTTGAACTCCAGATTTAGCACTTCCTAAAATCTTAAAGATGAAAGCAAACTCTTGGCAACGGCAGAGTAACTAGTATGGTGATTTTTAGACATATGTTAGATTTATTCTCTTTATAGCTGCGTCAGCTAAGACCTTTTTTGAAGTAGACCTTGCTAGTGGCTGCTGATTTGTCTTTCGAGGTTGCCCCTAGTTCAGCAGCACACTCCGGTGGATGAGGAAGACCCTCTCCTGCTCATCTCTTGTTCATAGCCTTGTCCTGTGTCTGGCTGGCATAATGTGTCTCTGTGACCGTGTTTCTCCTGATCTGAGGGAGAGCTTGTGAAATCTCACTTTAGGAAAGCGATGCAGATGATAAATGAGATTAATTGCAGCCCCCAGCTCAGAAGGTGAATATGAAGCATGTTTGGATATATGGACTACAACTTTTAATTTTTGGCATCTAACTAAGCTGTGTTTAACAGGAGCTGTACAAAAAAGCCCGTCTCCTAATGTGAAGGCCAAACAAGGAGAGACCTCATCTCCCCTGAGCTGGACTATGAAACGCTTCCTGGAGCCAGCAAGCCGGGTAAAAGGATTAAATGCAATGAAAGCAGCGTCTGCTTCAAACTCAGCTTTTAGTGAAGTTCTTGCTTGATCAAGGAGTTCAAAACCAAACCTCTGTGCTCCTTCCCTGTCACGTGGGCTCCATAAAAGGGTTGTTTCTTACGTCACACGTTTAAATCATGAGAGCAGCAAGCTCCTCTTCATCCGTGTGGCTGTTGCCTTTGGGAGGGATGTGCAGAGCATGGCAGAGAAAGCTGTGGTCTACCACCTCCTGCCACCTCGAAAGCACCTCTGCTCTGTGGGACCCAGGGATGAAGTTATCAGGAGAGACCTGAGCCTGTGGACGCAAGGCTGAGCGCTTGGTCTCCCTATATAGCCATTGCAGCGGAAAAGTCTCTGGTTTTCTTGGGAAAGCCAAAGAAGCCATGCAGACTGTGTCCAGAGGTACGAACCCTTCCCTTCTCTCAGTGCAGACGGTGTATGAAGGGAATTACACAAGTGAATGGTTTCATCCCTTGTTTCTGTACATCTGCAAAGGAGTGGGATTTGCAATCGTTTTTTATTTATTATACTGGCTAAAAATGTACTGATACGCAGTATTTTAGCCATCCAGGTTTGACAGTTTGGCTCTCAGTACGCTGACAAATCCTCTATTTTAAATATTGGCTTTAAACTTTCTTTATTGGTACGACAATGCGAGTGGAGTTTGTGGTGCTTGCATGCAGATAGGGGCTTTAAGCATCGGTGATGGCCAGTCACCAGGCTCTCTTGTTTTCAGCAGGGATCTGTGAGCTCCGAGGCAGAGCTTTCCCAGTACTTCTCGCACGACGGTACGAGTCAGCTCCCGTTTTCTGATGCTGTAACTGGCTCCTGCGATGAAGAGCAGCTCCGGCGGAAAAACAGAAATAGTTTGCTGGATGATGGCTCTCTTCTTCCTGGCAACCCAAGTAAGGGACGGAAATGTGTCTGACCGTTTGGCTAACGGGGGGAGAGTCACCGACTTTACAGGAGAGCTATGGTGATTCCTGTGCTGTTAAGAAATCCCAGGCAGCATAGTGCAAGCCAGTGCTGATAATAGGAAATTCTGGAAAATGGAAGGGGTTTACAACAATGCACATAAATGCCCGTTTCCATGGTATTTTGTCCAAATTGCTGCTCTGATTATGTGAAAATGACTTTATTTGATTGGTTTGGCCAAAACTAGATTGACAGCGCTACAGTTTGTTTTTTCCAAATGGCTGATGATCATCTGATTGACTACATTTAAATTAAAGTGTTTGTAGCTCTCTCAAATACGCAATTTCAAAATGTCACATATAGCAGTGTAAAAACAATCAAATGTTCAATTTGACATCAGATGTTTTGCATATGTGTCTTTCTCCCCATAGTAATTGCCTGAAAGAATCTTACTGACATGCACCTGGTCTCAAATTCAAAGGATATTACTTTTTTTTTTTCCTTCCTTGCCTATGCTTCTCAAGTAATGTCTTTGTCTAGAACTTATTTTTCTCTGGAAATTCAGTATTTAATGCTTAAAAGTATTTTTACATTTTAAAATACCCACAAAACAAAGCAAAACAAAAAAACTCATACAAAATAAGATGCAGGTCTTTCTGAGAAGGATGTGGAAAGGATTCTTGGGTTTATTGGTCTTTAATTTGAAACTCATTGCCGTGTTATTGTGCCTTTTATTCAACAGAGCATTTTTCTCTCTGTGTAAGTTGATGCAGGCAGTCCTGAGCATAGATTTAAGCAAAATGTGAAAGAATGTCTGTTGTTTAAAGTAAAATACACATGTGAATTTGCATCCCTTTCTTCTTTGGGTCATAGTGATAATTTAGAAATAAACTGAAAATAGAACCAGATGTGCCATGAACTGATTTTAGGAATTACCCATAAATTGTAGAGTTATCTGCTGTCCCTCTTGCTCTTTGCTGTAGTTAGAGGGAGGACATGGAAAAACTTCGGTTTGGCTTTGTAAGGAGAGGTTAAGCTTCCCCTGCAAACAGACCCGCATGAACTCTGCTGCAGTCAGATGCATGGTGTTAAGAATCATCTATAAATGCAATTAAAGTATAACTTTTTTTTTTCCCCCCTAGCTGCTAGAGAAGCGGGTGTGGCAAAAGCAAATGGTTTAGCATCTCCAACTAGTGGGAGATCGTCTGGCCTTCACACCAAGCACATGGAGTCTGTCCGACCTGGCATCCTCAGTGACAGCCCCAAATCTGCCCGCAGCCCGTTTCATAGACAGAGGAGGGTTGTTTTCTACGATGGTGATGTTAGTGATGATGACGAAAGTTCCAAATTGCAAAGAAGCCAGAGGGCGAAGAGCCAGGAGGACACTGGCATTGTCATTACAACCTCATCTGTAGAAATCGATGATGAAAGTCAGGACAGTGAGTCACCTAGATACAGTGGCACAGAGACATCTTCCCCTGTCTTCAGCAACTCCGTGGAGTCTGCAGAGAGCACGCTGGAGCAAACTGACTCTCCTTTCTTCCCCATCATAGCATTCGATTACTCAAGTGTGCCTGAAGTTCGTCTTGGTAGCCTGAGTTTGAAGGAGCTCCGGGAAGCACAACTCGAATCTAAGAGATCGCCAAAACTTGAGCACAGAGCTGTCACAAGAGTGAAAAGCATGATGAGCACTGAGTGTCGAAGCCTTCAGAGACAGAGGGTGGAGGAGCATGGCTCTTATAACAAGCCTGTTGCGAGGACGCTTCCTCACAGCAAGAAGTTTGAAGCACCTGATGGGGCTGGGCAGGGACAGGGTGAAATAGTCACTCTGGTTCGCAATGAGCACGAGTCATTTGGCCTGGATTTGGAAATCCAGGCCGTGCCCTTGAAGGTTGTTGTCACAGGGCTGCGGCCAGGTGGAGCAGCAGAAATGGTAATTTTTTAATTTGGGTTGCCTTGGTGTGATTTGCTTTTGCTTTGCAGGAATGATTATTATTAAGCAGGTGATCTGTTGAGACTAAGTACAAAGGAGATGTTTGTCTCTGCTGGGCAAAACGTCTCATCCCATATTGTTCTGAAGTTGCTGTTAAATGAAATATTTCGCATTCAGAACTGGACCCTTGGCTGATTCAAAACTAAGAAAGTCAAGAGGCAAATTTACAGAGATGGACTTGTCCCCACTCGCAGTCAGTTTTGAGGGAATACTGTTCTTTTGTTTCTTTTCTTTTTACCGGCGGCAAAGACAAAATAAGTAAATCCTAGTGGTAAAAACGTTTATTATTTTGCATGCACATATGCCTGTGTTACACAAATCTGATACCAGGAGGCCTTAGGTGCTGGCCAGGTTTGCCAGGCACCATGGAAGAACATGCAGTAACATACTGCTTTTCTGCATCTCATACATGCACATACAAGTGTGGATACTTGCTTCATGCTGGATGTGGAATTGCTGACCTAGATGCAAAAGTGCATAAAGAGGAAGGAAAATACTCTGGTGTACAAAGCTGGATGTAGCATTTTTATCTAGTTAGCGGCCACTAGGGTAAGAGGGGATATGTTGTAGCAGTTTGAATTGGGCTGTAGAAGCTGGGGACTTGGGTTCTGTTCATGCCTTTTTCTCTTGACTTACTGTGTGCAGTGCTTAGAAGCATACTTAGGCTTTTACCTTAAGAGAGACAGTCCCTGTCCAACTTAGTTGTTTAGGAGAGTCAAGTTGGCCTAATGGGAGGTTGTGACCAGCAATATAATTCATAAATGAAATGGAAAAATTATAGACATTGTTCCAGTTCTGAAGAAACTAGGACTGATCCATCTCAGTTCATTTAAATGAAGAAACACTATGTCCTCCATCCTGATACCCAGCAGCTCTTTTGACCTTCCTGTTTGATCATTAATTCCTCTCCTGGCAAAAGCACAGTCTGCTCTTTATTTATGTGTTGGCAGACTGACAGCAGTAGTACCTACGTGTGCTTTGGAGTAATGTGAAATAGGGAACGTTGTTCATAAGCCATTAATTGCTTCCCTGCAATCTTTGTGCCTGTGGCAGGGCTTCTAAGGTATATTTATAATTTCCTTGGATCTGTCATTGCATCAGGGATCAATGGGCAAGATGGCTGTAGGAGATGAGATTACCACCATCAACAGTATCCCAGTCAGTAAGATGACGTACGAGGAAATCTGCTTGCTTATGCAGTGTCTTCCCACATCCGTAACCCTGGAGATCCAGAAAGCAGCATCAGGTGAGAGAGGTAGTTTTGTTTTCATACCATTTATTCTGAGTACCCATGAAGAAGATGCCGTTAGATCAGCTGGGTCTGATCTGCTGCTGCCCCAGCTTCCAACATTGATTCAGAGCAAAAACGGGGTGTACATTGTGTCTGCATTGGTGAGCATTTCATCACCAAACCGGGCTCGTGGTCCTCCGTAGCACCACGATGAGGGGAGCAAAACTACTCCGGTGTGAAGCCTTCAAAGTTCCCACTTACATAGAGTATGTCCCTCCTGCCAGCATTTGCAGAGGTCTGAGTCATTTCATGCAGACCTGGAACTAAGTTGGCAGCAACCCGGTCCTGACAACTTCTTTTACTGTTGTGCCTGTTCAATAAACATGTTGACCCTATATAATAACATCTGTGTCTCATACATCTGAAGTTTTAAGTAGTGTTTTTGTGAATGGACAGTGAGATAATAAAGGTTTGCTTTCTCTCGTTCTCCCTTTCTCTCCCTTTCTCTTCCTTTCCCTCCCTCTCTCCCTCTCTCCCTCTCTCTTTCTTCCTCTCTCTCTTCCTCTCTTCCTCTCTTCCTCTCTTCCTGTTTCTCTCCTTCCCTTCCCTTGTTTTTCATGTGTTACAAGTCTCTAATGTGCAGAAAGATGAAACAGAAAACCCAAGAAAACTAGAATCTTATCAAAGTGTTTATTTGCAGGTTTCCTATAAAAAGTTCTCTAGTTTGAATTGAAATATTTGATACCTCCTTAGCTTTGCTTAGGGCTGATTTATGCTGCCACGGCAATATATGCTTCCCCACAGACTGTACAAATTATGTTGTGTGGAAATGAGTGTTTGAAAAAGAAAAGCATACTTTTCAAATTCAGGAAGAACATAATATTTTGCTTTGTTTTAGGTTATGATCTTCTTCATGTACCTATTAATACCTGGGAGCCTAAAGTGCTTCCAGATGCTTCAGTTCCAGTTCTTTAAGTCATTCCTGGCTTGGCAGAGAGTACTGTTCTTGCTTCCTTAGATTGCTGTGGCTTTTGCAAAGTAATAGCACTGCGGTAGGGGCACATTGGTGCTCCTTTGTCAGGCAGCCCTTCTGCTTTCCCCTTCCCCTCGCCCTGTGCCACTGGCAGGAAGAGGATCTTTTCAGTGTGTGATCCAGCATTGCTGAAGCAGGGCAGCACTTCAAATCCTAACCTGGCCATTTCAGGTCACTCTCCAGAGATGTCTTCCTCTTTCTTGACTCCAGGAGCAACCTGTGCTTCTTAACAGGGGTACCTAAGTTAAGTGATGTGGATAATCCTGCAGGTTTGTGGAAGGATTATCAAGGTGTGCTGGCACGTTTGAATAAGCAGCAAAGGATGCTGGCTCTGTGAATAGACCCCTCTTTTTCCATGCGCTTTCTGGGCCTCATCTGGTAGGAACTGGCCTCTGGAAGGTGGCTTGAATGGGGAATGCGTGTCCCAGAAGCAGTGTAGATGCCTAGGGTGAAGTGCTGAAAATTGAAGAGCTGGACAAGTGGGTGAGCTGGAATGTGCTGGAGTGCAGCAGTGACAGGGAGCTCAGTGTGTTGCCCAAGAGGGGGTTAAATGTGTTGGAAGCAAGGACAGGTCTGTGCCAGAAATCCCGTAAAGCCCATATGCTTAATGCGTGTATAACATCAGCCATGTGTGTCACATTAAACACCTGCAGAAGTGCCGAGAGGATCAGAGGCAAGTTATTTATGCACAGCTTGTCACTGTGTTATCTGTTCACCTTTGTTTGCTGTGCCAGGGCTTTGTGTACTCTCTGCAATCTATCGGAGACATCTTCGATCAAACAACTAATCAGAAGCAGTACTAATCAGCCTGACTTACTGCACATAGACAGTTAGGTAGCTGGCTGCTCGACTGATGAAATTTCAAAGATGAGAATTAAACATCGTGACTACACACCTTGGATAAGCGGATTGCTCCCTTCTGTGTGCTACTCAAATGCACAGGGTTATGATTAATTTGAGTTTTTGTAAACATTATTATAGAAGAGGAGGAGTGCACAGCAAAATGAAAACCTGTAGTCTGACTACGCTGGTGTCTATTTTTGTGGTAAAACCTGGTGCTTTCTATATAACTTCCTATCTCTGACAGGATTTTGCTTCTCTTTTTTATTTATTTTTATCATGATGCAGCTGTCAGCAGATTTACAAACCTCATCCTGTCTCCAGGGTTAGACAGTCAAAATCAGGCCGACGTCAACAGCGTCCTCGCAACTGAGGAAGAACCGAGCGCTGGGAAGCGCGAAGGAGCCGCTTTGCAAAATGCCGGTGGCGGCTGTGCGGTGGAGAGAACAACACTGCCACCCGATGCCACAAGCAAAGACGCGCAGAGAGGTACCACGAAGGGCAGCCACGCCGAGGACTGCACCGCCGTCCCCGTCACCGATATCGATGACTTGCTCAGCCAAATGGGTGCTCCCGAGGGCAGGGCTCCGCGCACCCCGTCGCGAGCGGAGAGCCCCCTCCGAGAAGAGTACACCACCATGTGCTGCTGCGGGACTGACGAAGGCTGCCCCGGTTCTGAGCCACGGCCAGCCAAGGAGGAGCTGCTGGAAAAAACCGTGAACTGCGGAGCTAATGCACAAGGGGTTTTGGGGCTGTCTGTGTTGGACTCCATTAACACAGGCAAACTTTTTACTGTGAATAAAAACTCTTTAAATAACTATTCTAGGAATTTTAGCAGTTTAAATGAGGATGAGTTGCCTGCGGCAAGCTCTCTGGAAGGTAAGAGAAGTGACCCGTTTCCGAAGTCTATGTATGGAGCTGCGGAGGATTCTCACTCGGATGCAGAGTCTGTCACGGAAACCTTTGATAGCGCTAATGAGATGTTGCTTGGGCCCTGCACTGCTGCTAACATCCCTGCAGTCTGTACTGTAATGGAGTCGGATGAGGAGCAAATTGAGATTTGTTGCATAAACGATGAGCCGCAAAAGCCCGCACAGGAGCAGCATCTCACATCTGCAACAAGCTCATCCCCTTGCTCCCCGCTGCACCCTTACGGTGGCAAAGTTTTGCCAGCTGAGGGCTGTGCAATGTGTGGGTTGCTGGAGACAAGCATGAACAAGCTAGGCTTGGAGGATCATGGTGGTCCCACTTCCTGTCCTTCGCAGTGTTCAGATGCGTCCTCTGCATCCTTGTGTTCTCCTTCCACAGTTTTCCTGCCAGAAAAAGACATCCTAAAGAATTCAGTCAGTGTCCCTGAAGTTTACTCTTTCTGTAACAATGGTGCCTTAAGTACAGAAGAACAGATGGGTTTAGGGAACAGTAATGGACCTATGAAATGCTGTGAATCCATTGAAGAGGAAGGGTCTCTGCATTGTAAAAAGATAAACTTTTGCTCTGCTAGAAATGTCAATGGCTTGGAGAACAACTTGCTCGAGAAAGAAGGCTGTCGTGATGAGCAGAGATCCAAATCTGAAAGTGAAACAGTCATTGATGACTGTAATCATTCTGCTAGTTATTGCTTAGTGAAGAAAGAAACCAACAGTTTGTCCAGCTTGCCTAAAACAGACAGCAATCATGTGAATGCGTCATCATCAAAAGCAATATCACTCAGGTCTCCCTTTCCCAATAGATCTAAAGATCCAAAGGCTAACACAAATTATGACTTGCCAGGGAAAAATGAGAAGATTAACTCTGTGACTTCAGGAAGGACTTCAAATGGAAAAGTCCAAAGCTCAGGCACAAATCACTGCAAAGGAGCTGCAGTATCATACAGCCCATCCTTACAGAAAAAATCCTGTCAGGAGTCTAAGGGAATGGCACAAAAAAGCATAATGGACACCCTTTTAAATAACCAGAAGGCCAAAGCAGGACCAAAGCTAAAAGGGTTCACCATCAAAAGCAAAGCAAAGGCAAACTCAGATTATTCTGGCAATAATTCTGCCAAAGTCAGTGGGGCTGATCAGAAAAGGACTTCTGTTTCTCCACAGCAGTCCCCCAAACTCCCGGCGAGGAAAACACCGTTGTCCCGTAATTCACCTACAAGCCCAGATCCTGGCAAGAGCATTTCAGCAGCCTCAAAGACTCTGAAGTCAGAGCTAGAAAACAAATCATCTCTGGTCATTTCTGAAGTTTCACTTCCACCTCTCCTGAATGGCACCGGCAGCTCAATAGTGAGTGGTGAAGTGAAATGTGGCTGTGGGGAGCTAACAGACGTGCAGCAGGCATGGCGAAATCTGAAAGAAAAGCAAGTTTTGATGCAGCCCGCAGCGTGTCAGGATAAGGGTATTAAGGTGGATGATTTCAGAGCCAGAGATGGTCAGTCCAAAGTCACTTCACCTCCTCAGGGGATATCAAAAGTTGAATATGTGAAAGGGAGGACTGAGAACCCTGGAACTGGCCTGAGCACGATCAAGAGCATCTATAGTGCAGATGACCTTAGGCAATTAGATCTGCAAAATGTAGGACCACCTGCTGAAGGCTCTTCTTCATTGAGGTCCTCCTCGGTTCAGCAGGAGCAACTGGAAGGGCAGGAGATCCAGCGCACTTTCATTGAGGTGAAGCTGTCCTCCTCTTCCTCCTCCTCCTCTTCCTCCTCTGCCTCTTCCTCACCAGCATCGTTTTTGCAGCTGCCATTGCTGGAGAAAACAGAAGAGGCGAATGCAGAAGTGCCTCGGCTGACTGAGGAAATGGGGACCATGCAGTATTTCTCAAAAGCGGTTATCACCGGAGACAGAAATCTCTATGGCTTGTCAAAACCTGTGACGAGGACTTACTCGATGCCGGCTCAGTTATCGGGTCACTTGAGGGAGGACTGCCATGTTGCAGAGGTTCATCCCGTGCAAAGCCCCCACGGCGATGTTGCAGAGGAGAAGTATCCCCAGGTGGCGACGGGGATGTTAAAGATGGTCCATCTCAACCGGCCGAATGGCCAGAGCGGGAAGGAGCAGGTGTACGCCTCCAAAAGCGCCCAGAGGGTCCATGACACGTCCCCCTCGGCCAGCGACATCAGCTGCCCTGCCGCTGATAAGCTGAGGAGCTTCAGGAGGAACTACTACTACTACGAGCTGAACTGGCCGCATGAACCTACCTCATCCTTCTCTGTCAAACAGAGGATCAAATCCTTTGAAAACCTGGCAAATTTCGACCGGCCCATCGTGAAGGCCATCGATATACACTCGGCCGCGAGGTCCCCCCTCGCCAGGAGGTCGTGTGGCGCCATGGCCGCCGCAGCCAGCCCTGCCGAGACGCCGCGGGCCTTGCGGCGCAGCTTGAGCTCCTACGGCGGCAGCCCGAGCCCGGCCAACGCCATGGCCAAGTCTCCCAGCGGCGCAGAGCCCACACGTGCGGTGGAGGGCGGCAAGGGGGAAGGAAAGCCCCAGAGGAGCGAGGAGGGTGGCGCTGGGGCAGACCCGGCCGCCTTTCCCCCCTCAGCCTTGCAGGCGCGCCGCAGCCGGGGCCTGGGGCGGCCGCCACTGTCCCGCTCCAGGCTGCGGGAGCTGAGGGCCCTCAGCATGCCTGACCTGGACAAGCTGTGCGGAGAGGGCTTCTCGGAGCCGCCGCAGCCCGCCTGCTTCAAGACGGAGCTGGAGATCACACCCCGCAGAGCCCTCTGCACGTCCGCCCAGAGCAAGGCCGCCCTGCCGGCCTGCTGCGGCCCCACTGAGGCGGCTGCCATGGGGATGAGTGCCGGCAGCCCGCGGGACAGCAGCTCGGGGACACCGGGGTCTGCCTCAGACGAGGAGGCGCTCCATGGCGGCTCTCCGGATGGGGAGCCCTCAGGAAAGAGCTGGTCCATCAGGTTGGTGTTGGCTTTGCTACCGCCGTTTTGTTTCCTCTCCCCGAGGCGAAGCCTCTCCATCGCCCCAGGTCTGCCCCAAAGCGCATTTCAGCTTTGGAGCTGACCCCCATTCCCCTCACGATTCGGGGTGCCGTCCTTCATGCTCTTTTGCAGTCTGGTGGCAGTCGCGCTTCAGTACAGGATGAAACCCTCTATCCTGGCAGGGCCAGGCTCCTTTTCTGTGTCCCCTCTAGCTGTTTTTGGTTAGTTTTTGGCCATGTTGTGGCACAGTAGCCACTGTGGAGGGGAGGCTGCGCAGCGCTGGCGGCCAGCACAGCCTGCGGTGACAAATGAGCTTGTTGTCCTGCCAAAAGCGGCCCTCAGATGTAGCTGTCTCCTTGTTTTTGTTAATATCTGTTGCTAAAACCATTGGGTAAGGAGGAGGGGAACAGAATGGGGACTGAGTTTTAAGGGTTATTCTTAAATTGTCTTCTCTGCCCCTTCCCATTCTCCCACTATACACCATTTCTTACCTGTTTTCAAGATTTCTGTTTGTAATGAGCTGGCCCTCATCGTTTACCCTAATGCAATCTACATTGTATACCCGAAACGTATCTCTACACAGTCCAGAAATATAAAGCTCTTTTTACATTTTTCTGTTCGTTTTAGCTTGGATCAGCTGCTCATCTCAAGCCTGGACCAGCAAAAACTGCAGTCTGTTTTGTCAGCAGTCGTACCAAAATGTGACGTTGCTGCTATGCTCCAAGAAGTCAAAGCACAAGTGAAGGTAAAAAGCAGAAGATTAAAAGCTAGATTACTGGTTGTATTTTTAAGGGTTTTCTTAATGGCAGATAAAATCTCTTCCAAGCAATTTCACAGGTCCTCCAGTAGTCCTGTGGCAGGTTACAGTTGATGGTTGTTTTACTAATGCTGTTTTTTGAATGCCATGTATAAACTAATGGTAAATTTGAATGGCTTTTTTAAAAGAAAGGGTATTGTTTGTCCAGTGCAAAAGCAGTTTTGAGCCACAATAAATAGACCTATTTTAAGCAGAGAAGTATGCCTCCATTTGAGTCATTATTACAGCTGAGAAACTCCTGGATTTGCCCATAATTGCATATCAGAATTTAACTTTCACCAGCCATCTGGATTGGTCTTACTTTCTTCACTGTGCAGGGGAAGCTTTGCTCCTCTCTGTGCCTGGAAGCACCCGCCTTTTACTAGAAGGTGCAGTCACGGAAATTGAATTTATTTTTTTTAATGATGAACTGGTGGCTTGTAACACCAGAAAGTGGCTGCTGGAGAGTTTGTAAGAGACTGCTGTCCCCTTTTTGCTCTGTTCTGTGGAAACTCGTTACTGCTTTAAGATAACCTGCTTCATTATCTAGGTGTTTAAAGAAGGCCCCCAAAGTGAGATGACTGCCAAAACATTACTTCCCCATTTGCAGTGTTTGTGTTTGTGGTTTTGGGATTCATCCACATCCTTTTTAAATCAGAACAGAAGTTGATAAAATAATGACAGCACTGGAGGAGAAACTGCCATCTGGTCTGCATAACTGCTGGCTGAGCTGCATTTAGAGTGTTCCTGAGTCTCACAAAGATTGCTGTTTCAAATGTAGAACAGGCTGGGGGGAAACAGGACCTCCCCAAAATACCCAGCTTCCAGGGACAGCGTAGCTAAAGCTTGCAAGTCCCAAGAACTTGATGAGCCAAGGGGGTTTGGTAGGTGTACTGATAAAATTAGGATTGGATTGTACTTCTAGCCAAAGGTAATTAAGTGTTCTTTAAAGTATTTTGCATGGGGTCTTGGAGAGATTGTATATTTATGCCACTCTTCAAAGTCTGAGAACTCAAATATTTATAAAGCTGAATGCTTTTTGGAATGCAGTCCTTGTCTGCATAGTTTCTTACCCATATTTAAGCCCAGTGTGGCACGTACGCTGGAAAATTTTACGCTAGTCAAATGCTGGATTTAAATGTACAATAGGACATTTCACAGTTACGCAATTGCTGAAAAATGAGATGGACTGAGAGCATCCCTGTGAAGAGTTTGTCATCATCTTTTGCTCTGAACAGTGCTGAATTTACTGCTAGCATTTAATAAGTGCTACTAAAATAAAAAAAAAAAAAGGGCATTTTATTCTTTTAATCTCTATATCTCTATGACCGATGATCTTTGGCTAGCAGGCTAACCAGAGGTGATCGCTGGAGGTCTTGTGTGTCCACTGAGTGGCCAACTAAAGCAGTAAGCATTCACAGGCAGGTCTTCGTGCCCCATAGTACACATGATGGCTGAGGACAGCATTGAGAGCTGGGGAGGGAAGAATTGCGGTGTTCAGACACTGTTGCTGGCTCACCCAGGACGTGTGGTCCTTGCACAACCCTCCAGCATCTGAACCTCTGATATATATTTTATTTTTTATGTTCCCCATTGTAAGCAAATAAAGTTGTGGTAGCAAGGGTTGGAAAGAATCTGAGCTCTTAAACAATAAGGGTTGCTATAGTACTTAAAGATGCCATTTAAGTTTCCATTACCCTCACTGCACTTTGAAAGGAGCTAGCCTAGATGCTTAACTTGTTTTATTCTTTTTAACCTAACATAAAGCTGTTCTCACTTGGGTACAGGTGAGAACGGTCTTAGCGTCTACAAAAACCTGTGGACTAAGATGTTCAGCCCTTACTGCTCCTCTCTCCTCTAGTGCTGATGGATCAGTGGTGTGGAGGAGGGTGGCATCAGTTTCCGACATTGACTCTGTGCATTGCAGGGCTACCTTTAATGGAGAAAATCTTCCAGGGCTGCAGTTTGGCAAAAAAGCACACAATGAGGCCAAGAATTTGACTGTTGTTTCACCAAAACCCAGTAATAATCTGTGGTTCCCTGTGCCTTTTAAAACAAAATCAGAAGGCAAATACTGAGCTAAAATCTTGAGTTCAGGGAACTAAATATGTCATTTAATGCTAAACAGATTAAGAGGTTGTGTTCTAATGATGTGCCATTAATTTTAGTGTTGGTAGTTTCTGGAAATTACTGATGTTGGATGGGATCATGGGGAAAAGCTGAGACCTGCTTCCTACTTCCTGCTTCTGATGGGAGGGGATGTGCTTCACAGACAGTTACTATCCTCTTGCTCAACCAGATGCCAGCTTATACTTCCCCTTACACCATAAAATGGGGTCTTTGTAGCAGCGTCTGGTTTTGTCCTAATGACCACTCAGAAGTCAGCGTCAGATTTGCTGGATGGGACTGCTGCTCCGTCATGGCAAATAATGTATTTTGGCAGCAGGCCATCACTTCGAAGAAGTCAGCTTTACACCTTTGTTCTGGTCTGGAGCCGAGTTCAGCCGTGGTCCAGACCTGCACCAGTCGATTTCCTGTGCTGGATGCTCCCATTTCCACAACAGCACAGCTTAGTCCCGTTTGGATCACTAACAGACTCCTTACTTTCATCTACCAAGTGAAAGTTTTCCTGCTGTCCCACCTAATCTTCCCAAGCTTCAATTTGTTTCCACTGCCCCATGCGAGACTGTCCAGCACTACTAAGAGACTGACGAAACTGCTTTGCATTACATCTTTGTAACTGTCTTTCAAGAGGAATGAGAAATGCGATAACACAAGTGTTAGTAATTCCCTGGGAAGTACGGTGCTTGGTCCAGAAAGGTGTATGTGAACTATTGAGTTTTGACTGCAAAATGTTGAGTAATGCAAATTTTCACAGCCTGTGAAAATTAGGCTGCCCGACGTTTAATACTGTTTCACTATTCTAATTTTGACTTTGCTTTCTAGCCTTGGACTGACTGAAGAAACTTTTTCTGTGACCCGAGTTCTCCTATATGGCTGCTACTCATCTGTAGCATGAACAGAAATGCGTTTAATATCTCAGTTTCAATTCCTTGAGTTGATTTTTTCACTTGCCATAATCTTGAGGGTACTTTTGTCATTCATGCAGGAACTTGGTCTTGATCTTTGGTTTTGTTTTTTTTTTCTTCCCCTTCCCATCCACCTCCATTTCTGCTAGAGCAAAGAAGACACATACTTTGTAGTCTTGCACAAAGAAGAAGGAGCTGGCCTGGGATTTAGTGTGGCTGGAGGAATAGATCTGGAACAGAAATCAGTCACAGTAAGTGATGGCTGCAAGTCATTTTTTTGCAAAACACACTTTAAGGCAGGCTGGTTATTAGATCAAGGGCTTGTTGATATATCAAGACTCACTGCAAGTCATTCACAGTCATAAAATAGTGTCTCTCAGAGGCGGCTGCATGCCATCTGCTACTGAAATCAGAGTGTGTCTAGGAAGCATAATTTTTATTCTTGGAAATGGATGCCAATTATTTTTTTCAGTCTTTAAAATTCTGTTACTGGATGAGATTGGATAGATGTAAATCCTGTGCAAGTAAATGAAGTTCTGCATGCAGTTGCAGTGCCTGCAGCCTTTTAGGGGAGATTTTAATTTCCAGTCTTTGAAAGTGGCCATGCAGCAAAGTGTTCGAAGATTTTTGGAAGTCCTGAGAGTGACTCAGGACCTCAGCAAACATTCTGGATTTCACTTCACAGATTTGTTTTTTGGTGTTATTAAGGCCTTTTGGTTGTCAGTAAATGAGGGTTGGTTTTTTGCCTTTTGTTTTTTTTTTTTTACTAAAGCCTTATACAGCATTCTGAACCAATAATATTGTGTGCCATTAAGTGATACTGGTATGTAAGAAATGATACCACGCAATTGAGATAGTGTTCAAAAGAGTATGTGTGTGGCAGAAAAATCCAAGACAACCAGTGTCCCATGTGACAATTTCTTTACACAAGATAATGCATTTAAATTCTTCCCTGAAAAAGAGAGATCCATTAAGTGCTGAGGTTATGTCCTCTGTCTCTGGGGCTTGCAGCAGCCCTTGCAGGAATATTCTGGTGTTTGCTCTTAGACAAGGCCAGTGTAAGAAAATATATTCTGCATTAAGCAGCCATTGAGTTAGGACATGGTCACAGTCTAAGAAGCGAATTCCACTTCTCTTGCTACAAAGGTTGTGTTCCCTGTCTCTGGCCCAAACACTCGCAGTGTCAACTGTGAGCAAGGGGAAGGCTCAGCAGTGTCCCACCCCAGAGAGCTTCTCGTGTAGAGACTGGGACACCACCTAAAAATTTTACCTTGAGCTCTCTCAGGCTGAGTAGCTGATGAAGTCTTCCGAGTGCCATTAGCCATGACCAAAAGAGTGTCAGCTCCTGCTCTTTCCAGATCTTCTTTGTTCAGTGTGTGTAAAGCATGCCTCTCAGGTGGGAAACATTTTAATGTCCTTGACCTATGGGGATTCTGTGTCCCAGCTGGATTTAGGATTGCTGTTAGGTGCTGCAGTGCTTAGGTGGGCTGTTCTGCCCACACTTCAGTTGCAGAAGTAGAAATGCTTAGTAAGCTTGAAGGTATTAAAGGAGCTGAGCAAGTGAGGGAAGGCAGCAGATGTTTTGGACGTGGCCCCTGTATTCCACTTACCTCTTGCATTTGGGTCCACATCTGTCATGGAGACTGTTATTCCAGCTTTGAATGCCTCCTTAGACTGGCTGGAAATTTGTCTTCTTGGATCTTAGGATTGTGGCAGGTGCCCATCTCAGCCTGGCCCTCCAAACAAGAGGGAACAGAAACCAAAAGACTTCTGATTTGTCACTGTTGGTTTGGGTATTAGGAGAAATTCCTAGGGAAAATGCCATGCAGAATTGTGTCCGCAGACTTGCTGTCCTGAATCTCCGCCCAGCAGACCTAGAACTGTGTCCATGGCAAACCGTATTCTGGCTGCTAAAATTACAGTCCCTGATACGCAAGTTTTTAAATACCAGGTCTAGGCTCTTTTTAGTCAGTTCCTTTCTGTAAATGGCACACATGTAAGCCTCAGCTGCACTTGCTGGAGTTTACTCAAAGTTTAATCCACTCTGAATATTTTTTTCTCTAGAAAAAATGCATTTCAAGCCACTGAATCCTCCCTTCGCATCTATTTGCGTGGTATTTGATCAGCTAAATAGAGATGGACAATTAAATACTTGTACAGCTGCAGTAAGTCAGAGCCTTTCTTTGCACAGATGCTGTACAGCACTTGGAAGTGTGCATTTGAAAACAGCACAAGATGCATGTGCCAGACGGTGGGAATTTGGGGAGCGGGTGTCACATACCACAGTGTTGTTCTTGGTGTTTGCTGTACCACCAATGCAGATTTAACCTGCGTGTCACTTGGAAGTATGTTAATTGAAGACCTTTGAGGAGTTCAGTGAAAGCATAAGTGATTTGTGATATTACATTCTCTAGCTGGTTTTGGTTGTCTTTGTCTTAGAAATGACCATGCAGTAATGGCATCTTTTCCTCTGCTTTCCCCCCGACCCCAACTGCAGTTTTTGTCCAGTCACTTAGGCCTTAGTATTCGAGGGTATTTGTTAGAGCAAATGTTGCTTGCTTGATACCGAGGCAGTGGGCAATGACTGCAAACTTTGGTAGGGACTCCATCTTCACCTTGGCCTGTAGAATACTATGTGTGGTTGTGAGGTTAATGCATCCTTAAGTTAAAATCTTTCTTGTAGGTCCACAGAGTGTTTTCAAAGGGAGTGGCGTCTCAAGAAGGGACTATTCATCGAGGAGACCTTGTTCTATCAATCAATGGCAAGTCTCTTGCAAGCTCAGTTCATGGGGATGTCCTGAATGCTCTTCATCAGGCAAGACTATACGAATGTGCTGTCATTGTCATCCAGAAGGAGAAAGACAAAGCAAACAATTTCTCCAGACTTGAGATACCAGCTACTGGCAGAAAATGTGTGGGGTCTGGAAAGGATGTTTCCATGGAAATAGGAACAGGTATGATCTTTGTCCAAGAACAGTTGGAAGGATTCCCTTGCAGAGCAGACTGAAGGGAAAAATGTCAATGTGTTTTAGATTAAAAGTATCTGTGCCTTATGTGATTGAAGGGAGCAAATGAAATTACCTTTACATTTTATTTGTTCTCTTTGGAGCTGAAATGCAGTTTGGTTTTGTTTCTTTTAAAGTATCATAACTAGGCAGAAACTTAGAAGGACATTTAGGGACTAATCCAATTTCTACTAAAGTTATTGATTCCACATATTCTTCCAATCCAGGATAAACTCCTTTTAAGTAGTAACAGTAGTCAACGCAAGAAAGCAAACAACCAAAAAAAGAAAAAAAACCCCCAACCTCAAAGAAAACGCCAAGCCCTGCAGTTTGTTACGAATAGTGACTGAACTTGCTCTTTGCAATAGCAGATTTCATACTGTTTCTACTAAAAACATAGAAAAGATTATTTTGATATTGCAACAGTAAATCGAGCCAAGCCAAATCCAAGTCAGCCATCCCATAGGAAACTAGAGATAAGTGGTTTGAGTGGAAATGTATCAGTGCAATGGTAAGTTCCTGTTTGGGAACAAGACAGCATTTCAGTGTGAAGGCTGCGCTTGGGGTGTTACAAACAGATTTTCTATTTTTTTTTTTTAAATGCAGAATGGAGACTCAAACCCCTTTAATACCTGTCTGTATGCCGCTGCTTGGGAGCAGCGGATGACATGCTTCGGTCCTGAGTGTCCCTGAGAGGGAGTGGACAGTGGTTGCAGCACATTGCTGAGAGATGGGGTGATGGGCCTTCCAGTAACAGGCACTTAGCTCAGACCACCCCAAAACCAGGACATGGAGCTGCCACTCACCTGCTTTTAACCTGTTGGCTGTAATTGTTACTGATTTGGGTTGGATTTTTTTCTGTAGCAGTTTTTAATGTTTTATGCTTTCACTGAGTTTTATAGTACAGCTTTGTAGTACAGCTTAAAAGAACTAGGAAGCCCTCTGTAAGTGTATGGATCAGCCTTTCTGAATTTGCTCACATAGACATATGTGATTACTTCCGAATCCCGTTCTACCTGTAACTCCCTGCACCCTCCACGTTGGCAAATGCACAATATCTGCTGGCTGCAGGCACTAGGGGGCAACATTATCCCATAAACAGCATAGTACTGGGTTATTGAGACCATATTTCCCTCCTGTGAGGCAACACGCATCTTCAAATGTTTTAGATAACATTTAAAGCTGTTTGAGATAATGGTAGCAGTAATTTGTGATAATGCAGACTGCATAAGTTTTACATTCTCACAGGGCAAAGAGGGTCCTGTTTTCCAAAACCGTAGATTTTTTTCCTCCTAAGCAAAGTCATATTTTATGTCAGCTACAGCAATATTGCATTCTAAAAATATCTGCTGTGTAGGAGGCAGCATGCACCTACAGGTAATTATGTTTGTTTCCACAGATATGAGACCAGAAACAATTAGCACACTAGTAAGTGATTACAGATTTTTCCTTAAGAGGATGCAACATGTTTGTTAATGTAACATTTCATTCATTACTGTTATTTAAAAAGATGTGTCTCACTGAGTAAGCAAGTGAGAACAAATGAAAGAGAAATGCTCGCCACTCACTATTTTTGTAGTTTTTCAATTATTTTGTTGATGTTTAGAGTCTCTGCTAAGTTCACTAAGCTTTAATTTTGCCAGAAAAATGCCTTAGCAGTTTTTTGTTGAACATGCAAAATGAAAATGCCTCTGTGCATAAACACATTTTGTACTGTCTCCCTTTCCCAGCTGCAATAATACACATTCGCATCTGAGAAACTGGGTGACAACATATTCTAGTCTGAATATGAATTGAACTTTGAATTGCATTGTCACTGCAGCAAAGCCAAAACCAACTAAACACAACTTGAAATTTACTGTTAACTGCATAACAAGATATTATGTATATTCTGTCACAGATCCAAACCTGGATATGAATGATGTCATCTGCGTTGAATTATTGAAAACCTCTGCTGGCTTGGGATTCAGTCTTGATGGTGGAAAAGCTTCCATTGCTGGCGACAGGCCCTTGCTTGTAAAAAGAATCTTTAAAGGTACTACAAGCATGCAGTGGATATTATCCCAGTTTTCCTTTTGTGCATTGTACAGATGTTTTAATTTTCAGGCTCAGTTTGTTTGTTTTTTTTAAGCATGGGTGGTTCTTGTGACCCTTTATTAGTGCTTACTAGCCAAACTGGTCAGTAAAAAAATCTCTCTTGGGAATGGCTAGGGACTGCATCTCCTAGTAAATGTTTGTGGAGCAGTCTGATTTACTAAATATGATGCAGCTCCTTCCTGGGCTTGTCCACTATTCTAGTCATTAAATTACAGTAGCAATATCACATGTAGTGGTTTGAGAAGTTCATGCCTTATCCAACTCTCTTTTCTAAGTGCAGATAATCAGTGTGGTTCCAAAGCACCATCCTGCATTATACCCAACTATTAATTTTACCTCTTTTTTATCTTTTGTTGTTGTTGTTGGATATCAGTATTAGCTTTCGCCAGGAATATGTGATGTTTGTATCTTGGATGCTTTGTCAGCAGGTAGTTAAACCTGCTGGCAGTAGTTGAACTGTGTATAGAAAGGAAACCAATCCCACAACTATGCTGTGATTTTGATGTATCTCAGTCTGAGATTGAGTTTAGTGAAAAATATAGCAGTTTCTAAAGGAAGCTGAAACTCTCAGTGAAGCTGTGGGTGTGCAGCTTTTTTGCAGGATTACTTTTCAGTGTTTCTCTCATCAAGTAAAAAAAAAAACCACACCGGTATTTCCTGAATTGCTTAACAATTTCTCTGTGTGTGTTCATTTTCCCCGCTTTAGAAATTGATTCTGAGGGTAAACAGCATGTTTAATTTTTGAGGTCATTACTTTATGTCCTTAGATACAGTCCTTTTCCCCTTCCCTCAGCACGATGGCTGATGTTAGTTAAATTATCTTTACAGAAAACACACGTCCATCAGCAGTGAAGGATGTGCTCTTCTCTAGGAGCTGTTTCTGTGTTTGGTGTGTTTGTCCTGTTTGCTCACCGCGTCTGGTTTGTTCAGCCCTGTTACCTGTTTTTTACAGTCTACTGCTTATTACCATATTAAAATTCCATTTGAGAAAATATATCCATGCCACATACAACCTTTATGTTCGTGCATTCATACTGCTTCCTTCAAAACCAGATATTTTTTCTGAGAATGAGAAATCTTGGTTAAAATAACATTTTCTGTGGGATGCAGTATAGGGTAAATTGATAGAGCTGAGCTGAACATAAGTGACTTGTATTGAAATTGCCACTGCTGGAAAAATGGCTTATATGCTGTTCATCACAGTGGAACGCAAATTTTTGTTGATTTACTTTTTTTGGTTTTTTAACACTGACCTTTTTTCCCCTTTTGCTCCTAGGTGGTGCTGCAGAGCAATCTGGAAACATAGAAACTGGAGATGAAATTCTGGCTATTAGTGGAAAATCATTACTTGGCCTCATGCATTATGATGCCTGGAATATTATTAAATCTGTGCCAGAGGGCCCTGTTCAGTTGCTAATCAGAAAACACAGAACTTCAGCGTGATGGAAGCACTACATCTAATCACACTTGCTAAGACGAGACATTTAAAACCAGTTACAAGCTGTCTTTGTTTCTAAAGTCACACAGAAGTGTCTTAATGCTCTAATGAGAGGTGCTGAGAGCCTTGGAGAACCATTGAGCAAGCGTGTGATGAGCATCATAAGATCTCACCTAATTATTGAGGATGAAGGAAGCCAAATGTTAGAGACACTTTTGTATTATGTGGCCGTTTTAATGGAACTTCAAGACCTCTTCTGGATTTGATTTAAAGTATTTTGACTGAGATAAATAACACTGTGCCTGTCCCTGATATTTTTAGTATCTGCAGAGCATTGGGAGTATAATTTGTTGGTTGCCATCCTGTTGACGAGGATGGGTATTTAGACTGTACTATATCCCTTAGCTGTAATAAGACTTCAGGTCACTTACTTAGGGTCTGGTCCTTTTTTTTGTTGTAATAAGAGAATGTCTGGAACAATCTCACTTTATTCTTCTAAGTGCAGTTTTGCTAAAAATGCATGACAAAAGAGTATAATTTTGCACAACTTTTATGCCTAAAACATGAGCATTTTATTGCGAAGCTGAAAAGTCCTCTAAAAACCGATGAACTAACTCAGCACCCACTGCAACCAAATGTGCTTTTAGATGCAACTTGTATCTGAAAGCTCTTGGCATTAATGCAGTAGAAATTTGTGAGCAAGAAAATCATGTCCAAGTAATAGGTGATTGACCACCAAGGTGTAGACTGACTTGTTAGTTGTGATTAAAATGGGAGCGATAAAAATTGGGGTCTGAATTTTCAAATATAAGCTTCTTTTGTTAGGCACCTTTAATATATATATATTTTTAAAAGGGGGATAATTTGAGGTGCTGAGCACTCACAGATCTGACAGACTTCAGTGATCGCTAGGTATGTCTGAAAGCCGGGCAGCTTTTACTTGGCTGCAAGAGGTTTAAGGCTGCCCAACTTGAAACACTCAAGCTGGAAAACGGTGGTCTAAAATGGGGATTATAACAGATTAAATCTGAACTGGCCATATTTGTGGTGGCTTTTAATCGCTCTTTTTCGTCTTCTCCTGTCCAGTATTTATTTTCGCTTGTGTGAGAGTGGGTGAGGATGCGTGTGGAAGATAAAAGTGTGCCCGGCTGCGTCAGGAACAGGCTGATGCTGAGGGTTCTGGATGGCGAAACTGAAAACTGCTCGTGAAGATGGGAGAAACCATGGTGTTAGATGCAGCGAAATCGAAAGGGTTGCAGCGCCGTCGGTGCTTCGTTTGGGTTTTCTCACCTCTACTCACAGTAGAGGTATCAGTAGCGAGCCGTGCTGCTGAGTGTTATTTATAGTCTGCTGCGCTGGGAGGAGAGTGTATGGGTGCCAGAGATTAGACTCTGTTATTTCTCTTCTTACATTGGGGATAGCTGAACAACATAAAAGAGATACAGGAGGAAATGGGCCAGTGTCCTTATCAGCTGAGAACAAGTTGTTTGTTCCAGAGCGCTCAGGTTGTTTGTCGCGTTAGGCTGGGGACTGCTTGCAGCCAACATGCCCAGGCTGAAGCCTCAGCCTGGAGCCGGTCCAAATCTGCAGTGCTGCCTGCATTTAGAGTGAGCCACGACACTGCATAGCTGTTATAAAAAGGTCTGGGCTTGGCCCTACCTCAGTATCATACTACAGTTCAGTTTATTTACATTTATTCAACAGTTCTTGGAGCAGTTGCTTCCAGGTTCGCGGAGCGCTCGCTTTGGTTCATTTCTGTGACAGCTTCATTAGGCTGCAGCTTGTGATGTGCAGAGGAAAATTCAGTTCTGCGAGGCAACCCGAGACCAGGCGAGCAGAAAAGCTGCGCAACGCTTGCCTAAAAATGAACAGATTTAATTCTTTTTCAGTGACGTATTAGCATGTGAATCCAGGGAGAGATGCAGCTTTTGGTTACAGGGGAGGCAATACTGTATGTATGTAGTCCTACAGCTGCTTTGCCTGCAGGGTTTCAGTTGAAGCTAATTCAGGTTCAGTGCGGTGAAATGACTGTGGAGTTGGGTCCCATGTGACCCTGAAGCTCAGCTGCTCTGTCAGGACTGGTCCTTGCCTCTGTCACCTCCACGGTTAGAGACACTTCCAGAGGTTGCAGCACTTGGGGCTGGAGGACCACAGTGAGGGTGGAGGCCTGTGCTGGATAGAAGAGGTTACCATATTCGCTGAAAAACAGGGAGAAGACATTTGGCAATGAAACGGTGAGGCCTTGTTCAGGAATGACCAAAATATGACTGTAATAGCGTGTATAATAGATAATAAAATGCATGTGGAATTTAATGCAGCGTAGTGAATACATACCTGTATACGTATAATACATGCAAGTGCAGTACTGACTTCTTGCTACTTTAATGTGGTAAATCACAATTGTGTTTTAGGAAATGGCATTTTTTTTCAGTCCATGGTTTAAAGTTTTGGAGGTTCCAATACGGGGAGGCATATGTTTCCTTCACTCCTAAACTGGTGTGAGCTGAAAGATAAAGTCTTCGTTTTGTAAACTAAACTTAATTTGGGGTGTCTTAAGATGATACATGGTGAATATTTTCAGACGCTTATTTGCAGGTACAGTTCATTGTGAGTGATTTAGAATGCTTTCATTTTTCAATAATCAAATACTGTTCAGTATTTTATTTTACATGCACGTAGATATATGTTGGCTGAGTAACAGCAAAGAGAGATGGGGATTTTTATGTGTGATTCAGTAGTGGCTATAATTTAAAAGATAGGTTTAGTGTTTTAAGTCTGATAGTTACTATGAGTAGAATGATAACACTTCACTACTAACATTACAGCAAGAAAAAGAACAGTATTTAACCCTGATTGTTTCTGTTCCTGAAAACACCTTTTTTTTTTGTGAAAGAACAAAAACATCTTTACTGATGCTACCAGTGTTGATATGATTTCAGTAGCATTTCCTGACATCTCTGTGGGGGTGATGTTCCCCATTAAAGCCCCAGGATTTATGCAACATAGGTCTGCTTTATTACAAACATGATGGGTAGACCAAACAGATGTAGTGAACCTTGGTTACGCACTTGGCAAAGTAAATGTTACTTTTCTAAGAGCCTGGTCACACCAAAATGACAGAAGGCCTTGCATTAGTTCATCAGTGTTCAGTAGGTTGATGAGCATTTTTGGCCTTGCTGTTTGCACAGCGGTCCCCATGGTGGTTCTTCACCATGCCAGAGGGATGGCCAAGCTCTAGGAGAGTGGTGACTCTCCAGAGGCTTGCAGCTGCGTCTTGGAATGCCAAAAAATCAGGAGGAAATTACGGACTTGGTCTAGAGCTCTTCACTAGGGACCTGAAGGCATTCCAGATAAGGTGAATTTGCTCCTAGATGGAGAAGGCCTGGTGGAGGGCTTTGCTGCTTCCAGGCCTGCAACAGATCAGGGTGCACATCCTGATACGAGAGTGGGATCAGGTGCGATACTGCCATTGCATATTCTGCAGCTTTTTATACCTGTAAGCTCTTTCCAGCTTCTGTGGGGACTGCATCTGTATTAAAAACTGTGAGATTAGGCCTAAATTAGGGAGGGAGCAACATCTGATCATTTTCTTGCTGAAAAAAAAAAGTAAAAATGAGGGCAGATAAGTATTATTAAACTGTTGAGTGATTTATATTTTCTAATAACCCTCACTTAAAATTAACCCTAGCTAATGTTTTGCAGTGGTTCTTGTCGAAATCTGAAGGAACTATTCCCAGATGGGAATCTTTACCTGCTTCTATGTTTAAGGTATGTAAATGTACACGTGGAAATATTGATGAGGAGTAGACTAGGTCATGTGAGAAATGGGGATCCCACTCTATGTAGCTTTTATGTGTTAAGCTGATACACTCATTGTATCATATTGTATATTTACACCTTTATTTATATAAATAAAATGTCTTTTAATGAAAACTGTTTAATATGCCTTGTATATTATAAAAAAAGTGAGTGCAATAACATGAAATAGATTGTACATTTTTCAATCTTGCTGTCTTTGTTATGTAAATCTGTATCGCCATAAACTGTTTTGTTTGGGTTTTTTAGTGATTTTGAAAATAAATGGTATCCTTAGTACTCCTCTAGATATTTATTTCTGTTACGCCAAAGCCTGTCTGGTCCACAGTTGGAACTGACGTCGCAGGGACGAGGTTGTCCTGGAGAGCACAAAGAGTTAAGTGTGCGTGTAAGAAGTAGAATACTGCCTTCTAAGAACTGCCATTCAGCGTGGAGAGGATTAAGGCATTTAAGAAGTGTTGGAAGGTGTCTTGCAGGACCTGCTTCAGCATCTTGGAAGCTGTGCTTTGTTTTTTCCTGCCTCTGCGCGAGGAAGAGGCGGAGGGCAAAGGTGAAATGCGGAGTTTTCGTCAAGAGCAGCAGTCTCTGGAGCACATCCCCAATAAGCTGCTCCTCCTGCCCAGCCCCTGGGCTACAAGGGAACGTGTTGCATGTGCAGGGAGTATGTACATACAAGTAGTCCTAGACTGGTACTTGCTGTCTTCCGCCCATCCTGGGGACAAGCTCCCCTCCAAAACCCCAGTGAGCCACTGGAACAGGCTGAGCTGGAGACGCCCTCTGTGCGGGTGGAGCGGAGCGGAGCTCACAGCGGGAGGTGGAGGCCTTGCGTGGACGCCTCATCTGGTTGCTGTGGGATGGGCCGAGCTGGAGGAAGGAGCTTGTGACTTCGGGGTTTCGAGCCGCGTTGCAAGCCCGCGTGCGTTGCTCCGTGTATTGAGTGCTGGGTTGAAGGTCCCAGCCGCCCCGTGCCGCGGCACAGTCCTGCCCTCTTCTTGGTGCATGCGGTGGCCGTGTGCAAATCTCACCGTTTTCCTCCGGTGCACGACGCCGTCCGAAAGCAGCGGGGTGGGTTTTTCCTGCAAAGGGAGGAGGGCGTTTGCTTTCCTGCGGCGGTGGCACGGAGGGCATTTCCCTCGTCCCTGGGTTTGTGCCCCAAAAGCTGCCATGTTTCCTTCTGCGGGTGCGGCGCCACAAGGCTGCAAGTGAGCAAGAGTCACGTGAGGAGGGAAAATCCCCGGTGCTTCTGCTGAATCACGCTGCCGGAGAGGCGGTATGGCGGTACATCGGGCTCCCAGCCTGCCCCGCGGCACCGCAGGCCTTCCCGAGGCTGGAGGGGAAAAGGAGGAGCTTTGTGGTATCCCCGTCCCCCATCTACGCTGGGACCCCTTTTTGCCACGTCCCTCTCCCTGGCCAGCAGCCCCGATGAGGGACACCATGGAGGCCGTGCCGTTGCGCAGATGAGATGGTGCAGGGCACAAAGCCAGCGACGTGGGAAGGGGATGGACAGGGAGCTGTGGGGTGGCACGGCAGCCCCAATGAAGCTCGCTCTGGCATCTCTGTCCCTGGCTGGAGCCTGGCTTCTCCCCCAGGGCTGTATGGAGAAAACATAAAAAGACATTTTTTAGCCATGTAGTTCTCTGCTTTCCCCTCTCCCCTGCTGTGCTCAGTGCTGGGGCAGCCCAGCCCTTCCTTCGGCGACTGCCCTGCATCCGTTCTCCTGTCTGTCCTTTTCCCACTTCCCTCTAACACATGGCGTGAAATGGGGCTCGGCAGAGCTCAACCCTCAGAGCAGCCTGGTGCCTGTAAGATCTTCAAAAATCTTAATTGCCCCGGCCAGTGGCTAAGTGACGAGGAATGCAAAAGAGAGTAGACACAAGGGACGTAATCTGTAAACGGATTAGCATATCCAACTCCATTTATCCACTAAGAAGTGTGATGTGGTAGAAAATTACATCCCAGTTTTAGCTGACTCGCTGGTCTTTCGGGGACTGGGCTTTTTCTGAAGGCCTTGAGGCATCGGCAAATGGGGAACTTGGCACAGAAGGACGAGAAGTTTGTAGTTTCCGGCATGGTTTTTTTTATTTCCATATTGTTAACGTACAGACCTCAGCTCTAAATAGGGTAGGTAGAGAGACCTATTTAATTGTTTGTAATCAGGTTTATCATTCTACCTGAAAAGTTCTCGTTTGTTGCTCATTTTTTATGTTTTTGCCACGCTCCTGTTGCCTGCTAACATCACTCAACACAGCTTAATGTCCAAACAGTGTCTGCGCATCTCTGGTGTGACAGTTTATGGCTCCAAAACCTCATCTCTGTTTCCTGGAATGTGTCAAAACCGCCACTGTCATCATGTTGGCCGAAGGCTGATGGTCCCCGTCTCTGCCCCCACACAGGGGTGGTGTGAAGGAGAGCCCCCGCGGGGGGGGAGGTTCCTGGTGACCCTCCCCAGAGCCGGTGGCTGGGCATGGCATGGGATATGAGAAGGGGGAAGCAAAACCTCCCCAGGCCACAGTCCTGAGCTGCGCTTTCCGGTGCCCAGGGATGTGCAGGCTCAGCCCCTGAGACAGCCACCTCTGCAGGGGATACATGTCCACCCCGATGCCTCCGCGCTGCCAGCCCCTCACCACCCCCCTTGCCCTGAGCTGGGAGATTCGAAGCTTTCATAGAATCATCATAGAATCACTTGGGTTGGAAGAGACCTTCAAGATCATCGAGTCCAACCATAAACCTATGCCAAAACCACCCCTAAACCATGTCCCTCAGCACCACGTCCACCCGTCTTTTAAATACCTCCAGGGATGGCGATTCCACCACCTCCCTGGGCAGCCTGTTCCAGTGCTTGACAACACTTTCGGTAAAGAAGTTTTTCCTAATATCCAACCTAAACCTCCCCTGGCACAACTTGAGGCCATTTCCTCTTGTCCTGTCACCTGTTACTTGGGAGAAGAGATTGACCCCACCTGGCTACAACCTCCTTTCAGGTAGTTTAGAGATCGATAAGGTCTCCCCTCAGCCTCCTTTTCTCCAGGCTAAACAATCCCAACTCCCTCAGCCGCTCCTCATAAGACCTGTTCTCCAGACCCCTCACCAGCTTCGTTGCCCTTCTCTGGACACGCTCCAGCACCTCAATGTCCCTCCTGTACTCTGGCGCCCAAAACTGCACACAGTGCTCAAGCTGCGGCCTCACCAGTGCCGAGTACAGGGGCACAATCACCTCCCTGCTCCTGCTGGTCACACCATTCTTGATACAGGCCAAGATGCCATTGGCCTTCTTGGCCACCTGGGCACACGCTGGCTCACGTTCAGCCCACTGTCCACCAGGATCCCCAGGTCCTTTTCCCCCAGGCAGTTTCCAGCCACTCCTCCCCAAGCCTGTAGTGCCCCATGGGGTTGTTGTGACCCAAGTGCAGGACCCGGCACTTGGCCTTGTTGAACCTCATCCCATTGGCCTCAGCCCATCGATCCAGCCTGTCCAGATCCCTCTGCAGAGCCTTCCTGCCCTCAAGCAGATCAACACTCCCGCCTAATTTGGTGTCATCTGCAAACTTACTGAGGGTGCACTCAAACCCCTCATCCAGATCATGAATAAAAATATTAAACAAGACTGGCCCCAAAACTGAGCCCTGAGGAACGCCACTTGAGACCTGACTTTGGTCTAGCAGCTGCGGTTTGGTGCCTTTTTTTTCCCCCCCACCCTTTTCCTACGCAATATTGGGTCATAAAAGGGCTCTTGCAGCACTTCCACCCTGTGTCCAGCACCCCCGTACCAAAAAGTGCCTCGAAAACAAGCGGTGCTACATTACCTAGGGCTGATCCTTATCCTTCCGGTAAAGGAGATTGAATCATTTCTCCTTGGCAAGGTGTACTGCTAAAACCGAACTGTCATCACTGGCCTTTAGTAAAAGCCCGTTTCAGACTTTGTTTTTACAGAAGAAGCCAGCCGTGTCTTCCTTTTTCCATGTAGTTGTGTTCCTCAAAGCACTTGACCTTGCTAAAAGACTTCACAAATTAATGATCACTGCAATAACAAATTTTAGTAAATAATAAATAATAATAGAAATAAAAATAAATAAAGCTTTTTTCCCCTTTTAAAAATACAAAATGCCTCTCTTTAGGTGATCATAAGGAAGAACGTTTGATGCAAATAAACATCCTTCACCAAAACAAGAAGTTGCCCCTTCCATCCCGCAGCGTGTAAAGCTGTGACTTGAATGTTTTCCAGTAGTCAGGGTATTTTCTGAAGTCAGCCAACACTAAGACCAGGGCCTTTTTGCCTTTCCACTGATAGTCCCGTATACACTGGCCTCACCTCGCTGAGCAGCTGCTGAATCAGTCTGAAACCATTGCACTGAGCAAACAAGTCGCCCGAAGTAGTTCTTTGGGTTTTTTCCCTACTTGGGAAAGCCATTTCCTTGACATGCTGCCGGCACCATGGCGGCGCTGGGAAAGCCCAGCTGCTGTTGTCAAAAATTACTTCCCTAATTGCTGATTCTGGGCAAGAGAGACCTGGATGTGGCCTTGTGCAGTTGTCACAGCTCGGTCACATCTCTTTTGGGAGCGCGAAGGGGAAAGTGCAAGCAGAAATCTAGCCTTAATTGCTGCCACACAGCAGGTGGCAAAGGTGGCTGCAATCCCGGCTGGGATCCTGGAGCTGAGGGAGGAGGTGCAAACATGGTACCTTGACCCGGGCAGAGCATGATAATTCAGGCAAAACCCCAAAGGCAGAAAAGCCCGGTGATGGGCACCATCCTCTGCTCTGAGCCCCTCAGGCAGGCACTGCAGCGGTGTCACAGTGGTAACACAGGGCTGCTGCCATCTGGATGGCAGCTCCAAGGGACTCATCACCGGCCTTATTCAGCGCTGCTGGAAGTAACTGGTTTTTTTGAGGTTTGCAAGCTGGCCTGTGCCTTGCAGAAAGGTGGCTTGGCCCTTTGAGCAGTGTCAGGGACACGGAGGAGCTGGAGGAGCCAAGCCAACCAGTGCTCCCACCCTCCTTTCATGGGGAGGAGAGGGATGACACCGAAGCCCCTGTAAGGAGAAATGGCTGAAAGTTTTATTTCAGGTCACTGCCATTTCGTGGGGTATCTCCTGGTGCTAAAGAAGTGATACCTGCCTCCACGCTTTCGGAGACTGGTGAGATTTGCATTGCAAATAAACCATGCGTGAGAAGGGAGGGCAGCCTTGGCATGGCCCGTTTGTTACGCCATCGTCCAGACAATATAGTGACACACGTGGTTAAAGACCGTTGTTTACAGCTGTAACAGCTTTTGGGACTATTGCTCACTGGCAGTCCCACCATCAGACAGTCACCTACTTCATGGAAAACCCTGCCAGACCGACAGACAACACATCATATCCCCAGCCCTTCCTGTCCGCCCTCCTTGCACCTCTACGGATACACGTCATGCCCTCGCACCAGCTTGTGTCGACGGGAGGAAAATGATAAAATTAGTCCCTTCCAGCAGCGTGAGCTAAAAATAATGAGCAGCATGTGAGACGTTGTTTTTCAGACGGCTTAAAAAAAAAACATCCCGCCGGGGGGAGAGGGGAAGAGGGAGGTGTTGTCTGTCGTCTGGCAATTTGTTTAGGAAATACCTCTCGTGCATCCAGTCGCAGGTGTGAGGGCGTGCGCTGGCCGAGGGCGCCGGAGCTGGTTTTCCCCCGGGGGAGCACGGCGTGAACGCCACCCAGGGCTGCACTGTTTGCTCTGGTGGGCGCCCAGGATTAATGGAGAGCGCTCTGGGGTGGCACCTCCGGCAGTTTGCTGCGGCAGGTGGGTTTGGTGCATTCTTTTGATATCAGGTGCTTGCGGGTGAGTCAGGTGCCTTCAGACGGGGATGCCGTGCCCCAGTGATGGGATTTTTTTCCTTCCCCTGCCCTGTAGGGAGGAGCAGGTCACAAGCATTGTGCCATGGCGGTGACCTGTCTGGAGAGGGGCCGGGCTCTGGCTGGCAGGAGGTGAGGGTGTCTGGATGTTTTCACAAGGCTGGTGAGTCTTTCGAGACTGATTTGCTGGTGGAGCCATGCAAAAATGCACTGCGCAGCACCCATGGTAGCACTTGGCAGCGGGCTGGTGGGCCTTCTCAGTGTCACTGATGCCCCGCGACGTAAAGCTCTTCCAAGCCTCAGCTCATGGCTAACTGGGAAAGGATGGGGCGTTGCTTCCCTTGCGGTTTGTTTCGTTTACTAGAAACCAGAGCCTTTGGCCAGGAAGCTCTCAGTCCCCGTGTGCTGGGAACACGTGCCCGAGGGGTGGTGCTCCCTGCCCGTGCAGCTGGGGAGAAGCAGCACCATGAGTCAGGGGAATGTGCGTGGCGCAGCAGGTGATGCTCTCCACAGACGCATCTTTGGGTCCCAGCTTTAGGGGGAAAGAATAAGCTCTCCACCATCCCGTTGCTATTCCCTTGCGGCAAGAAGCAGTTATCGTTTGCCCCTTTTCCAAAACTACAGCTTCCAGCTCTGGAGAAAGTAAAAATCTGACCTTGATGAAATGCTGAATTCTTTTCTGCCTGTATCCCAGACAAAACCCTAATTCGGACGTTTATCTGTCACTAATTCCAAGGGACTAACTTGGAGGCAAGCTGCAACACCTCTGGTAGGGGCAATGGAGCCCCTGACACCACTCAACTATTCTGTGGGCAGTAGTTACCAGAAAATATTAGGTGTCTGAGTTTCCCATTTTGAAGTTCAAGGATATAATTATGTCTTGTTCTTAAAGGTAGAAGTAAAATCCCAGTCTCCCAATGCATACCTACTGGCACTCGGCTGTTGCCCTAGTGTGTGCCTGCCAACTTGGAAGTATGGAAGGAATTTGTATAATACAATCACACGTTCAGAATCTGAAAAAAACACCCACCCTGAGTTGTAACAATGACTCATTTTTCTTGCAAATGCTTTGTATTTATTGTCTTAGCAAGAATTCGACATATGTATGTAGAACATACAGCAAAATACCTGGCCCCTATCCAGAATAGGTCTTAGGAAAAACAAACTCATGTTGATACAGCCATATAGCAGATCCTTTGCAGAAGTAACAAAAGGAATCCTAGGGAGGACATCAGCAAGTGCTTGCTCATATACTGGCACTGACCACTTGGACCTTGGTCTTTTTCCTGAGATCCTGGTGAATGCTTAGCACTCTTGACAATGCTTAGAGAAACATAAAAACATTTCGCAAATAGTCTAGACAGAAAAATACTGCGCTAATACTTAACTCAAATATCCCCATGAAAATGCATTTATGCAGATACTTATTTTCACAACACTTCCACCTGAAGAACTGGGTGGGCTCTGTGAAGTCAGCACCTCATTTCCTACTTAATTTCAAAGCAGCATACATGGAGCAGAACACTTGTATTCAAATACATTTAATCCACTAATGCGAATACTAATGCTGAATTTTCCTGAGAGTCCCAGGCAGGCACGATCATTGTTTAGTGTCCTTCATGAAGACTCCAGGACTCCACCAAGCCCAGGACGTACAGTAGGAGCCCTTCTGTTGAAGTCGGGGCTGTCTTCGATGAACAGCTTTGCCTAGCTGGACGTGGCACTACCCTGGGAGCTGATGTTCAGCCCAACAGAAACTCTTTGCATTTACTTTTTAATACCTGGGAAAACGACCTCTGTACATGTCAGCAAAACACATTATTTTGCATTAGTAAGAAGAATAACAACTTTCTAGAAACATTATGTTCTCACTGAAAAGGTACCAGCTGGTTTAGAGGAGGAGGGAACCGTGTATGTGGCTTAAGCTGATGGCAAAGCCGTGAGTAACACGACTGGGACAGGGTTAAGTCCTCCATGCGGAAAGCAGGCAAAATCAGTCAGCTTCTGCTTAGTGAAATCAGTGACAACAAGTAACAGCGATACACAGTTGGTTGTGACAGAGTGATCAGAGCTATGTAATGACAATTTTGCAAAGGCGGCTTCAAAAGAGCCAATGGAGAAATTAAATATAAATACAAACAAGAATTCACTACAAGGGAGGAAAAAACGTAATTTGAACAGACCCAGAATTCAAAACGTCCAACTATGCGGTCTTACACAATGCAAATGTACTTACAGACAAGGTAAGTTAAGAGAAGCAGCTCTGACCATTGATCTAAGAGGTAGTTACAAGACATGATCAGCTTCAGCCATTTTCTTCCTAGCTTGCACCCATGAAAAAATACTGTTTAGGATCATGTCTGACATGAATTCACTAGCAGAGGTACTGCTTGCCTCGACAGCGATCAACATGCTTAATTCAGCTCCTCTGAAGCCAGCCAAGGGTAATAACCCCTCAGTGAGATAAGCATAACGCATCACCATCCACTGGATGTGCTACACTGGCTTCATCATTCCGGAACCGAAATGAGGTTGCCATGAAATGAAAGGGAAATAAAGTACAAGGGAAGAAGCTTCACTTGTAAGTATCATTAAACATTCAGAAACCCAAAGCTACTTTCCTGTACTGAGTGTAACATTCAATTTTACTGATATTATTTCTTCAAAGAGAGGTAGTTGCTTTCTTTGAATAAATAACATTCTCAAAAAAACTTGAGATTCAACTTGGATTCAACTCTAAAATCTACTTCTATTGAAGAGTTATTTTGTTATTTCTAGACACAAGCAGTATTGTCCTATTCTCTAAAAATTCTTTGTAATATTGAAAGAATCCTTCTACCACGCATACCTCAATAGCTGCATTTGTGTAATATATATTCGTATATATCTCTTACATAATGCTACCGCCTCTCTGATGCATGACGTATTTCCTTTATTATCAGAAAAATTGATGCTTTCTTCTAGTTAATATAATGTATTTTTATGTCATGTTTTGAACATTTTTCATACTATTTTTTGAGCCTAACAGGTAGCATTCAATTAATAGTTCTGTGAAATACTCATTTCATACATATGGGGTGCACATATTTATATATATTATATGTTATATATTATATATATTATATATTATATATAAATATATACATATATATAATATAGACTAGAACTATGCATCATCATGTTAATTCATAGAATTGTAATTTTTAGCTCACAAAGCAACATCCTGTAACAAATAACCTTTCAATAAAGATAGTGGTTTACTTAACAAATGAAATGATCCCACCACCAGGTCCCTGTCCAGCAGAATCCACGCTTCATGAAAGAGGAGCAGTCAGAAACCGAGCAAGTGGCCTTGTGAGAAACATTCCCAAGTTCCAAGACACCGCTGCCTTCCTGGGCTTCTTCCCAAAGGCGGTCCAAGGTCCTCCGTGAAAGGTAGCTGTGGGACAGGAGGACCAGAGGGCGACTGGGGAAACCAGGCTCCTGGAAGTCTTCTCAGACCAGGCTGAAGGGCAAGTTTGGTCTTGCCCCAAGTCTCCCCATCGCTATCTTTTTTTTCCACCTGGCATTCACATGCCAATATTGCTGTAACTTTCTTCAAAGAAATCGTGTTGTGACAGCCATCCTTCCGCGGCTGCGGGAAGCAAAACGCAACGCAAAGAGTTTTCTTCGCCAAGTCAGTGAATCCAACAAGCCAAGGTCTTCCCCTGCTTTTCCACGCACCGTGTCCAAGCGTGGGGGAGAGGGTGTAGAGTTGGGGGGGGGGGCGCTCACGTTTGCGGGCAGAA